>QNGE01004271.1:27312-54747 GCA_008508345.1 Paragonimus westermani
CCCTCTGCCGAAGACATGCAGACCATGCTGAACAAGGTGAGTGACCGGGCTGGTTTGTATGGAATGCGCTTCGCACCTTCAAAGTGCAAAGTGTTGCTTCAAGACTGGGGCATTTCCACCCCTACTTTCTTTATTGCAGGTAATCCGCTTGATACTGTGGACAGTTTCACATAGTTGGGTGGCACTATCTCGTAAGCCTGTAATAGTGCTAATGAGATATCAGCGAGGATAGCAAAGGCACGAGTTGCCTCTTCCAGACTGCGTCATCTGTGGCGTCGAAAAGACGTTCGTTTGTCGCTGTATAATACTGAAACGTGGCGTGTTCACAAGGAAGATATCAAGAGGTTTGCAGTGTTTGTCCATCGTGATCTCCGCTACTTGGCCCACATTAAGTGGGCTGATCGCGTGAACAATGTGGCAGTTCGCCGGCACGTATTCCGGAACGTTCGGGATGCGCGATCAGTTGGTCAACTAATTACGTTGCACAGCTTGCGATGGTTGAGTCACGTGCTCCGTATGTCGGTTGAGCTTTTACCGTTTCAGCATTCGATAGTGAGGCCACCAACAATTGGGTAAAACCGCGTGTTGGTCAAGCAACAACGTGGTCACGAAATATGAAGACTTTGGCTGTTCCATTGAGCAAAGTGGGCAGGCATCGCCTGCCTGGATGGGGTCCTCGTGATCACTCAAACCGTTGGTTAGAGACGCTATCCGAGATGGCGGTGTGTCGTAGTCAATGGCGTACCTGTATCCATACCATTTCTAGTTCTTCCGCTTAGTGTTCTTTCAGTATTTTTTGACCATTTTAGTAATGTTTCCTTCTAGGATATTTCATGTCACCGTTGAGTTGAGCGGCGGCCCGAGCCACAGTACCTCTTGTTCAGGCTCATGGCTGCTATCATGATGGTGATGAGATGCGATACTGATGTTTTTTTCTATGGAACACAGACATTGTAAACTATATCATTGACTAAAAAATGGAAGTCTTTGCGACACCACCACTGTCGGGGACCTGCGAACTTACTGCGTGGTATCTCCATGCTTGTGGGAAATTTGTCAGCAATAACACGAGCCGATATGATGACACTACCCATGCAGGCGATGTAATCGACAGACTCGAGCGGTCTACCCTCAGTAACAAAGACAGTGGTGATTTCAACTCAAACTTGCAAGGATAATTTGCAATTTGAAAGTATAAAGTGCATACCGTACACAACGAAAATCTCACACAAAAGATTCGACAAGGTTTGCATGTTTTCTCCATGAGAACTGAATGAGCCAGTGTCCTTCTCAACGTCGGTCAAGTTCCTATCTGGTATAAGCTCCACTCCACGATCTTCGAGCCATCCAGATTATTGTCTGATACATAGTTAACAGGAAAGTAGAAGTCGGACACCACTCTCAAATTCCAGTTGGCGTGGAGAACGGTCGATATGTTTGCTCGTAGCTGCATGCCTTGAAATCAGAGCGGGAGTACAACGATTTCGACAAATTGACAATTCATTTAGACTGTGTTGTAACGAAGACAGCTTCAGAGAGCTTTTAGGCCAACCGAATCAAAAGCATATTTTTAGTTCAAAACCACCAAGACCGTTTGCTAAGAAAAGGAATGTCGACGCTCTAGAGTTCGTCCGAGTTGAAAATGTGACCGATACACTGGTGACCAAGTCGAAAACCTGCCTGTTCTTCTCTTATCTGTTTCTTCCTGTGTTCTAGAAGCTTCTGCGTTGTGAAACCTTCGAGCAGCTTGGATGGGTTTGAGACAGTGCTCATACCTATTCTGTTACCACATGATGTCTCCACACCTTTTCTGATTATGGGAATGACTGTTGGTAGATCCCAGGGGCGAAGTACATTTTCGGTTGCTTGAATGGAATGGAGCAGTATGGTCAGTTCAACTAACAGTGTTCCTCCACAGTCTTTGAAAAGACCCAAAGATTGAAGATTTGGTTCTGGAATAAGCCTAATTCAAATTCATTCCGGAGCCTGTGATTTTATTGGTTCATTTTGCGCTGGTTGTCCTAACTGTTTACGCCTTGACATGAATAGATTTTAAACTCGGGCAGATTTTGGAGATTGTTCCAGTCAAATTCCGGTATGCCCATGAACCGAACGCGTTTAGCACCCTCAAATATTTCTCAGACATTTATCCTTACAAGTAGTTTGAAAAAATATCTGAGAGGGAACAGCCGTGCTAACTGTGTATGCAAGTGGACACACACCAAGCTCACTTCGCTCCATGGCTTGGGTACTCCAAACGCGCACGACCACTTTCACACATCAGTGTGTCTATGTGACAGAGGTACCCGATAATCCGTCTTCTCGGTCAACAAACAAATTGATCCTGATACTCTACAGTCTGGCATTCGGCTGTCAAAGCAGCCTGGTTGCTCAATTAGATGTGCCGATTAGAATGAAGCGATTGACCTCGTTTAATGTAACACATGAATGCCTAGCTTTTGATCTTCGTACACCATTCGGCCAGTTAGACCAATCAGTGCTTACAAGCCAACGCACTTATAAGCAATACTTCCATTGTCGTCTGGATTAGCCTGAATGACTGGGTTGTCAGCCAGGCGAAACGCTATTTGATGCGAGGGACATGGCCGTCAGTGCAACGCTAGCTAAAGAGAATTAGGTCGATTTGACAACCGACCTGTTTTCGATTGGACCCTCCATCTCAAGCGCGTTAGGCGGTAAAAAACATAGTGTCTCTGGTCGGCGGAAGCCTCCTAACAGTATCAAAAAAGGAGGTTTTTCGGAAGAAATCTTGTTGGAACGAGTGGTTTGGTTACAACAATTTATTTATCATGTTCGACATGTCGATAATTTGCTGGACAATGTTGAATTCGTTTGCTGAAGGTACACCTCGTTTCCCTCTAAACACTCCTTCATAATTTTTATCTCACTGTCCTCCACGAACACTTCGAGGGCCGCTGTACCAATTGTACTAATTCGCCTTTACGTTTTTCGAACTTCACAAGAATTTATGAATTAATGTTTGACCAAAATGGAATGATTTTAAGCAGCTGAACCGGTTGCAGCTATCTGCTCCTTTTTGACGTGTATCCAAGTATGGGTTTAATTTCTTGAGTTTTACGTTCGTGCATTCTTTTTGAACTTGTAATATCCCCAGTTAATAAAACATCCATTTTGTGCCGACGCTGCACTTTTCCAAAGCCGACCCAACTAATAACACATGAAAATCAAGGTCGAAAAGAATATCATACCCCTGTCAAGTTTTTAGGTATAGCGACGAGTACAAACAACAGTGACTGTTGTAAGGATTATCCGGTGATGTGCTGTAATTCTTCTTCATTGGTCATATAAGTTTAGGCTTGAACGCCACCTACGAGATTTTCGCATTGAAGTGTAACAAAAAGGTAAATAACAGATATGCCAAAATCTTCCCTAACTTATGGATTTCTCCATCTGTGGGAAGCTTTTTGCATCAAAAGTTCCCAGAAGCACGGTAACTGGATTGTCGACGACCATATGTGACCAAATCGTCCATAATACAAGATTACCCACACGGATTGATGAATTTTGCAAAGGAAAAACAGCGCTGAGTTTTTCTTTGAAAGTAACCAAAGGCTTGACGTTAAATAGAGTACCCACGGTACCCAACCCGCCAAATCTGTTAGGGATGGGTGAGTCATAACTGATCAGCAGTGTTAGCACAGTGAAAGTCTAAACCAATTGTTGGAGGTGCACGCTGATACGTAGAACAGATTAGCTCACACGTCTTTAAATCGAGAACCTCGTTAGGGAAGTCACTTCTTATGATCAGTATAAGTGACCAGTTTTGACGCCGAACGTTTCACTTTACACTCTCTAAGTCTGCCCATAGGGTTCAAGCCGATTATTATAGATTAACCAAACCTCAGTGGATTTGAACGGAGTGTATTTCGACATTTTACGACAGTTATCAACAATGTTTGATAATCGGTAGAAGCTTCTTTCATGTGCCCTTAGAAAGGTGCAATTTGGCAGGCTCTGAAGATCTTTTTCCCTTTAGTAATTATGTGTGAGATGTGGAAGGCTCGAGCTCCGTGTCAGCGTTTTCGGCATGCAGATGATGTGAAGCTGTTGCAATTTCAGCACTGCCTACTCAGTAGCTACAGGCTAGACGTGACTGAGGGTAACTAAAACCGACTTTTGAGGGCTAACTAGCAGCATCTGACCAGGCTAAGCTATGGCGTGAAAATATGTAATTAAGATTTCGTAAACGAAGTGTGGTGAGGAGAATTCAGTCTCGCTTTCCAATTTGGGACCTACTTGAGGGCATAGGCAAAGTCCCAACCCGTGCAGCCACCCCTTATGACTTAAGACTCAAAGTTATATTAGCCACAATTTCTTTTTGGTTGTGGAGGCTTACTTGAATCTAAAGGATTATAACAGACTTGATGACTATGATATAACACTTTCCTGTCTACGGTGCAGAATGATATCACTCTGATTTTCAGCTATTCCGTATTGAAAGAGGCTTATCAGTGTCCGAATGAACACCGGTTTTGCTATGGTTGCATATACACTTGGTCCACCGGTCCTAGTACAGGCCACGACGGCTGCCCCGTCTGTCGATGTGACGGACTGTACGCGAAAAATTTTGATGTGAGTCACTTTGCTTATACGACCGAGTCTCTGAATGTGTTTGGTATTCCAAGGCTGTTTTTCCATCTGAAAACCCGCGCGATGCGCTTGTACTCCTTCCGGACACGCGTTGACAAGTGAGATAGGCATGTATAACCGTATCTTCATGTTTCCAATCAACCCCAGCGGTTGCAGCATTCCAGCTAACTTAGACTTAATAATCTCATCAAAATCCCCCGTTATCACCAAATGTAAAGACGCAATCTATATGCCTACGCGTAAAATGATTACCCGCTCATCAGACTATATTCCACGATGAAAGCGAATTTATATCGTTCATAGATTATCTCCAGAGGAAGCCCACTCAAGGTGGTTGAAACGTAGAGTATTAGAACATGCTGGTGACGTTGTGTTATTTTCAAACCATTTTTCTGGAGCGGTTAGTTTATGTGTTCTACGATTCTTTATCTTTACTAATCCGAATATCTAAACATATTTTGTGACGCGCTTTGTTTTTGTCACAAAGCCATGATTAAGTTGTGGGCAGGTGTGCAGACGGGTCAGCCCAACACGGAAAATCATCTCAGTTTCCGATGTGTAGAACAAATGTATTGTTACATTCTCTTAATAAAAACTGACAGACTCGTACATATTCAAGACAGAGTGAATCTGAAACATCTCTCGCATTGTCATAAACTTCTTGTTGTTCGAGTTTTATTAGGAGAATCCATGTAACTGACACGTCACATTAAGTGTTTGTAAACTGCCGGTTGGTCGAAACGTAATCTATCCACTGTAGATCTGCCTATTTCTTTTTCTTGTACT
This sequence comes from Paragonimus westermani, assembly GCA_008508345.1. Taxonomy (NCBI): domain Eukaryota; kingdom Metazoa; phylum Platyhelminthes; class Trematoda; order Plagiorchiida; family Troglotrematidae; genus Paragonimus; species Paragonimus westermani. The sequence goes on from QNGE01004271.1 coordinate 32,731, forward strand.
GACTACAACTAAATTGTTTTTCTGGACATTAACGAACGAAACATCTAACAGGTTAAGCTGGGAAATGTGACCTCCAGGCTAATCTCGACATCACTGAGTTAGGTGTTGCCCAAGATAATTCAACCTACTATGCTACTGTTAACTCGGCAAGGGAGTGTTGTTGGGTATTCACTTTAATGATGATGTTAAAAACCGAAGCGTGGATTTGCCAACGAAAGCACCTACTTCTCAGCAAAATGTAGGTCAGATGTTTATACACATGCCACACACAGGTGAAGTTTTAGGGTTTTCTCCGCTACTTATTTTTTATCTTATGCGTTGCTGATTGTGAAGCGACAGGCAGTACTTTCCAATCCTCGCATTACGACAACCATCTATCACATACCCAAATGCATCTGATCAAATACCAAATCTGTTCACTTTGATTTGCTTCAAACCACTCCATCCGGGATGTGGTGGGAAATTTGAGAGCGTTAGCCTGACTTATGTGTCACAGTATCACACATAGTTTGAATGTTATTTTGTAACCAATATCCGGAATAGCTGTCCCTAATCCTAACCAGTCATGTAATCCTTCTGATAGGCCTTGTTTCAATGTCACTGGTAAATTCAATTGAATTACACTAGTTGTAACCGTTCTATACATATGAAACTTTTCAAGTTGACCATCACTCACATTTGATCGCAGCGTTCGCATTCAGATAGACTTTCCAGCCAGCNCTTTTCGAAAGAGGCTGACTGGAAAATCCATCTGAAAATAATCCAAATCCCTGACTATTCATCAGTAACATACGAAACCGTTGCGTACGTATTTATATTGAACTAATGACGGAATTTTTGTGGATAATTTAGTTTATAAACATATTGGGTAACGGTGTGGGTAAAAGTAACTCCCTAACCATGTTACCCTGCACTCTCCAGTTCACAACCGTTTGTTCCGGCCACCCCCCCTTCTGTCATGTCGATAATGAGGTCCTCACTTTTTTTCACAGCAAATCACCAGTCGAATCAAATACTGTCAGCTTTCACACTTTACTGGGCAACTATCAGGAAACCAGAGTGACATTCAGTATGATGTTCTGTTGTGGTTTTGGGGCCTGATGTTTTTGGCCAATCGCGTGACAGATGAAGTTACTTTGATCAGTTAAGTTAAACAATGTCCATCTGGTGTTGATTCATTCATAACTTACTGCTTACTGCAGTAATTCGTCAACTAGCAGAGCAGGGTAATGGGAAAACAATAAGTTTCAAATTTGTTCCTTTAGAGTGTAAGTTTCACATTGTTTTGTCACCTCTCACAACGCGCTCTGTTAGCCGTCTTCATGCAGGCATCCAATTGCCCTAAAAGATCATCAGCGCCTGACTGCAAGATGCTTCTTTAAATCACATATTGAGGAACCTACCTCAAAAATGTAAGATCCTTATAATTTGGCCGCTGGGTAGAAATGGTAGAATACTGCTTAGCCTAGGTTTCATCGAAACACTGCCACTTTGAAGCCCACCATACAACACTGCTTCCTCAAAGTCACGTGTAGAAATTTCAGTTCGCATACAGACAGCAGTATCAGTGTGACGTCTCCTGAGCACTACCACCCAACTGACATTCAGTTGGTTTCGCGTACTTTTATTGCGAACAAACCACGGGATTGGTGGTGTCGGTCCCAACCCAGTGCATCCGAGCGGAGGTAAAACCAGCTGACTGAAGTTTCGTCAGCAGTATTATGAGTAAACAAAGAAGCAACAGATGTGATGAGTAAATTGTGGAGTTTTAATATTTGTTTCGCTACGGACTTTTGTGTTAAGAGAAATATAAGTGAGAAAACGGTTCAGACATTAACAACCCGGATATGCAAATATCATGCAGAAGAAGCGTCTGCAGCGCTAGCTGACTCTATACAGTGGACACACGAAAAAAATCATTGATTATCAAGATGGCTGGAACATACAGCGATTTTTACGGGCCTACCCGCAGCAAATTGATTGGGCAGAAACTCTCCTTTACTGCTTCATTATTTCTTATCTACATTTAGTACGTCTTGAATAAATTCTCATATTGCGTTCACCCTGTTGTAACCATGGCTTTCTGTTCATCTACTATCGGTTTATGCCTAATATCAAATCAGCAGCGTCTTCAACGCTGTAATACAGCGCATACAACTAATGTTTGCGATGTGTTATGAGCTCACTACCAATAAATTCATCATGCTGGCTATTCCAACAGTCGTCTGGTGTGTGTTGGCTTTTAGCGCTTATCACTGGCGTTGTAAGTAAAATACAATGACATCAGTTCGGTTCACGCTATCGTTTTGCTGCTATTTGATACCATTCAACTCAGACTGCGTTAGGATTAATTACTTCCGAGATTTTGGAACATTACTGGAAATGTGGTTTGCTTTTTCTACTGGCTGCGTTCTTTGCGTTTGACGCAAGTTGGGACAACAATACGAAGGCTCTATCAGAAAATCACTCACCTCCCTGTATTTTTAGGTTACGCCTAAAACCGCGCACTGAATGCTCTTGATCTTCTTTAATTAGTCCCTTAACTGGCACAAAATCCCCTCACACGAATGTTCCGTCTGTTATCTAGAGTCGCCAATATCCCTACAGATATCCAGCACATATGATGTGTTGCTGTGTCATGTACCACCTTATCTTATGCTTGAGTAAGATCCTCCGGAAGCTTAAGGGGCATATGTATAATGTGAAAGATAGTTGTTCATTTCCAACTACTCTACTCTAGATATCCGTATTCGTTCGCATAAAACGGTTGGCTACGGCGGCCAATAAAAAAACTAGGAGGCAAATATTTAGTACATGTGGTCGGGTTAATTCGTATGTTTGTATTTTCAGGATGCAACCACGTGGGTGGTTGGACCGATTACAAAGGATGTGCACCAATCGTCTGCCCCAGTGAGCGCTATTTGTTGATGTTGTCGGTGGTTTGCGGGAACATCAAATTCAACAATTAATGACTGGGTATTTAAATATTAATTTCGTTATTAATGGGTGTGTTGTGAATCGAGCTTGTCTCCATGACTGAGCAACTTGTGAGTTACGAAGTCTTTAACTGGGAAATATAGAGGAGATGGTATGTGATCGAGTTCATTGGGGTGAATGTTACTTTTTTTAGTTGGGTTATTGATTAAACGAGTGGATGTAGCAAATCAAAGCGACGGGACATCATGAAAACTGTACCGCGTATACTGCCACACTCTCAGTTGAAACGGGGTTGTCTGTTTGCGGGGTGTTGTTGATTAAATCTGAGATATATTACAAGAACGGCATAATACAGGAATTATCGTAAGATTTATTTTGCGGAATCTTATCGGATACATACTACTGTGCGAGACATTATATATGGTAGCAATCGAAATCAACAACACGTACTTATAATAACACACTGTTACGGGTTATCATGACGTTCGAAAGTTTAAAATTCACTCTTCGGTGGCGTAATAACGGCTCCACTCATGTGTCAAGACGGCCTTACCAATTGTGAAGAAGCATTCACTGCTAATTGGGTAAACGATAGTAAGTTTCTGTTCTTTTGATCTGATTTCCAGGGTCATTTGGTGGTTCTAAATCAATAACTCCGGTTACTCTTGCTTTGCTGGCTACATAGTTTAAGCTAGCGAAACCTGATTTGTCTGGCTGCGCAGGTAACCTGATATCCGTAATAAAGTTAATAAGCATGTTAATTGAGTATGCGAAGACAGTGACACATTCATTGATGGTGTCGACATGTGGGTTTTGTTCAAAACCGATGAGAAGTGGCTGTGTAGTAAGTGCTTCAGGCAGAACACAATCTTCGTAAATTGAGTCTCACTTCTTCATTTCATCTTTAAACTATGGTTTTCTCTTTTTGCTTTCTTGGAGTTGAATACCACATTACTACAAAAGTCATTCGGTATGAATTCTGGAATTTTACCTCATTTTACTGCAATTATAAAGCGGGTTGGTACTGAAATTAGCCAGTGATGACATTCATCTGGACAGAACTTACTGGGATCCCCTTAACTTCTGAACAGCAAATTACACCAGTCTCAAAATGAAAGAGAGCAGAGGCTAAACAAACGAATAAAACGAATTATATGCACATATTTTTGTTTTGTGGTCATAAACGTACGTGAGTATTTTACGTAGTACATTGATAAGAATTATCAGTGTCTGAATCAATCCTTGTTTGTATCCTCGCTAGTTGATGGTATGTAGACTGAATATCATTTCCGTGAAGTGCACCGCCTTACAGTCCGGTCACGAATTCCATGTTTGCTCCAGAAATGTCTCAATCCCTCATGCAATCAATGGGGTGTAAACTCTGTAGAATCAGAAGGCCTTTCACGGACATCGAACTACTGTAATCTCCAGGATTCAAACATCAGTTGATTATTGTTCTTGAATTGTGGCAATTAATGTCATCGCTTTTGTATGCACTTTTCAGGGGGCCCGGAATTTTCAGCAGGAAAAAGTGCATGATTTTGCAGATGAACAATGTCAGTTAGGAGAATCTTGTGCAGGTCTTCGATATTTGACAACTACGGATTTGTGATGAGTGGGGTTCATGCGACATTCCATAGCGTACGGAATTGTGAAGTTTGGTTTTGCACATCCATTCATACTCAAAATTACCTGATGCTTTCTCAGTGAACGAGAATAGAAAGATCGTCGCGTACCAACTAGGATGTTCACATGAAAACGTTTGTCGACGGTCCTGTATTTGTTGGCGTTTGTGGCTCGTTAACCACGGAGTCATAAGGACGCCCTTGCCAGTGGCTGAAAGTGCTTTCTCATACGGTACGGTGCCACAAAAATGATGCGTCTAATTCAGGTATTCCGCACATCTTAATTAAAATTACATAGTTTAAGTGATGGGAAAAATTATAACAACCTGGAAGCAATATACCATCCGTACTCCGGATATACCGCTGAGCGCGCTCTCATGAAACATCCACTCATTGGAGCAGGTGGTCAGCCAACCAGCAGAACTGCAATAGAGCTCGCGTTGTAGTTTGAGAAACATTTGCAGTATAGCCAAGATCTAGCCATCCGTCAGCTTGGACGTGAACTGGTGTGTCGGAAGAGTTGATTCAGAAAAAGAGGGATGTAAGGACAATGAAATCAACCTGGCATAAAAATATCTTTACCTGATTCACTGTAAAAGTAGGTTAAGTACACTGGGGAAACCACTGGGAAGTTGGCCGCAAAGCATTCTAGAAAACATCCATTTTGTGCAACCACATTCTTTAAAACAGTCGTGTGGCTTAGTGAAACTGGGCCAACCGGTAATATGCCATGCAAACGGTTGCTTGGGTAGAAGCACGCTTCCTCTTCAAAAACGCGCACAGTTTCGTTCTCAATATTTGCGAATGTCGCTTCCAGATTTTTCGGGTTATTTACACTAACCCTCCACGCGACGTATTTTAGAACTAAACCTCGAAGGGTTTAAGTATGATGAGCTGTGTAGCCATTCGGCAAGCTCACCTTGAGTCATTCATCTTTGTCTTCTATGATATTTCTCAGACAGTTTATGAGACAGGTTGGTTAATCGTTCTAAGCCCCGTACTGACTCTCATATCTCAACCGGACCTTTTCGGCATGGAACGACAAAGAGATATGAAAGTGGTAACTTTAACAGCGCACCAACTAAGTCATACTTTTTTCTGTTGAAGAATTAAGAAATAGCGGTCTTAAAAATGCCAGTCAAAACCATACACCAATTCACAGCAACCATGAGCCTGATAAGAAAGTATGGTAGATCAAACCGTCGCTTAGCGCAGCACTGACGCGGAATAAGGTAAAGGGAAAAGTTTGCCAAGCATAAAAATGAGTAAAACAAGGTCTAGTCTGGAAAATTAAAGTAGTAGGATTGCTGTTACACCACTGATTGTTAAATGCTATTGTCTCAGATGACGTTTTTAATCAACAGCTTGAGTGATCACTGGAGTGCATAGGCTATACCTACCCACTTTACTCAACGCAATGATCAATGTGCTTAGCATCAAGCGATCACGCAGTTGATTGACCACCACACGGCCTCGTTCAACAAGGCCCGGTGGAGAACCACTCAGTTAAGATGCACTTAACCAAATCATCACAGACTGTGCAACCTGATCAAATGGCCAAGTGATCGTGCATCACGACCTTTCCGAAGTATGCCCCAGCGAACAGTTGTGCTATTCATGTGATCACTTCACCTGGCGTGGCTAATTGGCGGAGGCAGCGATAGTTAAACACAGCAAATATGTTGACGTCTCCGTCACCATAGAGCCATAGGGCGAAACGGAACGCGCTCAAGCATTGTATACCGTGTATTTCAGCTAGAACCGGAAGTCTTCTCGACTCCATAGACAACGGAGGTTGGCAAAGACATTGTGTGCCGCTGTCATTCTCGCAGATATTTCGTCGACAATAGTAAAACCTGATAATGAAACCGTCTACGGTTTTAGACAGGTTACCTGCATTGAGGAACCTAAAAGTGGGAAAGTTCCGATTTTGAAACAACACTTTACACCTTAAAGGTGCGAGGATCACCGTTTATAAATCAGCTCACTCAACCATCTTGTTCAGCTTGACGTGCATGTCATCAGCATAAGACACACCTCCACGTTAGTCGACTTGGTGTCAGGAAGAAAACTAACATCAAGGTAATTCGACTCCTCAAGCACGCTTTCCAGGATGTTGTCCATAACAAAACAGAAATGGAGAGTTAGGGCACGCCTGGAAAACTCCACTAGAAGTGATGCACAACCGAGACAGTTGTCCATAGTCTCTCGCACTATTTATATATATATTTATATATATAATGATTATAACAGATTCATTGATCATTCTGGACCTCTTTTGTGATGAAAGGCAGCTCAAAAGAATGTTACGGGTAATCGAATCGTAGGCAAACTTTAGGCCCTAGAAGACCACTTCTTTGGGTTGGCTGTAAGAATGCCGGTTTTCCATCACCCTTCACGGGAAAAAGCCTGAATAATGCACTTTCGACCGGATCAGAATGCTGCCCGTTCTTCAAGTGTCTGATAGTCCCTGGGTTTTGTGAGTCGACGTAAAATAAGGCCAGTGAGTCGATTGAGCGCAGTGGTTAACAGACCTATAGATCTTTGGTTGTCATGTGGACTTCATACCATCTTTTTGTTGATGAGCTCCAACCACGCGATACTCGTCCAACTTCCCGAACCATCTGAGGAAGCTTCATCAGTTCTGATGTCAACCTCCGTCCACCATCCTAGAAAGGAGGGGAGAGGCCTCACCTGGGAACCTTGATACGTTTCAATAACCCAAGCTGCGAGGTCACATACGTTTCTCATGGAGGGTCGTCTGGAATCCAGTAATCAGTCATCCGGGTCACACCATCTATGTGGCCCGAACTGTTTATCACAACGCTCAGCCTAGCATTCAAGACAGCGCAACTAAAATGAGAGTAGCGTACTTCCCAACGTGGTTCCCATTATACCGGTTCTATGGCCAGCACGACCATGAATTATGGAAAATAGCTTCTTGCCACTCTTAACTAACAAGGTTCGCTCGGTCCATTTTGATAGTTCGATCATGTGACGACAGTCGTCACCACATCCAGAGCCGGATAGAATAGGGCGATGTTCGGTCCTGGGGTTTATTAACGCGACAGAAATCCGATTCTGTCGCAACTGAACAACTCTATCTCACAATAAAGTCTCATAGCTGTTGTGATTTCTTTCCGGTGTTCATTAGGTTCTCTCACCTGACTCAAATTGCGAGATTTCTTCACAAATGCTGCTTGGTCAGTGTTTTTCTTAACTGCATTCGCACGGCTGTCTGCATGAATTTGCGGACGCACGACCTCTGAGCAAAGGAGAAAACAAAAAGGACACAACATTATCCGACTCCAGGTGGTTGTTCCAAAATATATGAGTCTTTGACAGGATGGCGCCAACTGCAACTGACTGCTACATGATGGAGTCTCGTCTATGGTGTAGAAGCACATGGCCAACATAATGCTTCTTCACGTGTTAAAATGCAGTATCGCAGATGCAGGAACCGTAAGATGTTCACGGTTGCAGCAGTCTTTCACCATTGTTAGTACGCTGTGTCCAGACGCTAAACACCCTCCAACCGCTTTTCACCTGGTGAACGACGTTCGAAATGAGCAATTAAATCGTCCGTCAGTATGATGATATCCGAGTATTTGGTCTGCTTCAGAAGGCGTCGTAGGACGCATTCATCGTGGCATACGAATGACTGTTGGCGAATGCGTCAACAAGACAAACGTTGGACGCTAATTTTTATTAATGTCGACAGATTATGACCCATGTGTTGAGTTCGGTAGCGCCCAGATAACCATTGAGTAGGATCGATGGTCCTATTCAGTGAATTAGTAACATTCTCTGCCACCTGATTTCGAAGCCATTATCCATCAAAGTCCAGGTTTGTCACCTTGTTGACGTCTGTCGTAATGTTTACCACATTCGTAGCGGTAAACAGCTAGTGAACTGGTATTTTTATACAATATGATTCCATGTATAAAATTTTGCGGAACAAACCACAGCTTGTTTGGCACCAGTTAGTACACAGTAAGTAAATGCATTAAACACCCTACTTTTGGGTGTGTTACGCATGCGTTGTTCGAAGAAACTACGTACTAATGTGTTTCTGAATGCTAATAATGGTTAAAGATAACCTCTTCGATTTGATGTAATCACAATTACTGACTGGCTGCCATCAAGTAGAAAAATCGAACTGATACTGTGTTTTTTTTCAACTATACTTTTTTAGTTGGTCGATCGAATTAACCAGAAGCGTACACGATGTATTCAGAAGGATTGCAACTGGATGGGACTCCTCGCGGAGCATTTTTCTCATGAACATAGACGATATAGTGCTTATGAATTAGACCTTTTGCTGACAAGCAGCTCCAAAGTAGCCAGCAAATCAATCGGAAAATCCAGTCAGGGGGAAGCTGTTATACACAAACCAACTGAAGACCATATGGAAACATCGGAACCCGCTCCGAGCGCAGTGACGCTCTCCACAAACGTGAGCACGAATCCGGCTATTGGGACTCTGCCCTCCACTTGCCAACCATTAGCCACTTCGTTAGAAGAATCAGAGGTCATGGAGCGTGAGCATCAAGCAATGCCACAAGGTCTGACTCACCTGAGAAGAGATTCTCGACCTTCTCGAATCAGAACTCATCGGTCAGCCAGTAGACGCTCTACTGTATCCATCAGTGGTAACACACCTTTGAATCAAACTCCGCGGACTAACATTCTTACACCAGCTACACCATCACGCCTCTCACAAAGACAGTCACCCAGTACACACTTCGCCGTACCACCATTGATAAGACCTCCTGTAGCAGTCAGAACATCCCGTACAGACACCACCGGGTCTACACAGCAAACCGACACTGGACATCGGAGCATTGGAAATCAGCAGGTTCGTCGTCATATACGAATCCAACCAAGACAGTCGAGAAGTTCTGTAGCTCCCGATCATCGCCCGTTAGATGGAGCATCGGAAACGGGGCATGCTAGAGATACTCAATCCAGCACGAGCAGATCGCCTTTGCCTCAATCAGAAAGCAGATTGTTACCGTTCAGAACAACTCCTAGTTCGATTTTTCACAACGTTGCGTTGGATTGCGAGCTTGATCAACGGGTTTCCTCACCACCACCAATAATCCCAACGACTTCACCTGCTTCAGCCACTTACGTGGCGGCTAGAAATCAAATGTATGATAGTAGAAACACAGAGGTATCATCAGGAACAGGTGAGAATCAAATTGACAATGAATCTGACCACATAACTTCAATCAGTCGAAATGGGAATTTCAGTCTACCAGCCATAAATCGAAACACCACCTTAACCTCCCAAATGGGCACAAGATCGTATTATGATGAAGTCCCAAGTAATGAAAATCAAACTAACGATGTCGATCCAGATGATAACGTTTACCAACAGATTAGTGCAAGGCCCAGAGAGCCCAGACCTCTGGAATTCAGACGTCTTGTTCCCAGGCGTCAGAGTAGGGTTGTAGAACAGCTACGGGAAACACGAGAACAACTAGCTGCCATGCTTCGGTTGATGACACTGGAGTTGGAAGAAAGACGCCAACATGTGTTGGCGGCAACCCTTGAGACGGCTTCAAGCAGTCGATTGCTGCGTAGCTTGAACTCCCAAATAACAGCTCATCAGGAGGTGCGACATCAAGATAATGTCAGGCCAACACAAGGAACCTCCGGGAATGACTCTGAATATAACCCATCTGAGTCACGTGACAGACAAAATCACAATCTTCATAATAATTTAAATGTGCTGAGAAATCTCCCGACACCAGGGAGGCCCGCTCAAGTGAGCTCTTCTCAGCGCACCTTACAACACCTGACAAACAGGATGTTGGGCGAAAGAATACACCGCACCGAAGCTCATTCCGATGCAGTATCACACAGTTCTCGCTATCGATTGGATGGAAGTCAGCAACAGACAGACGAGGTGGAAAATCCCTCCGCGTCGCCAGGAGCTGCCATGAGGACATTCGGTTCATCAAACCCTAGATTGTTGGCACGTGTACGCGTGGACTCCACGGTCTCCCCGGTCCTCCTCGTCGCCGGTCGGCGCAACCTAGATCACCTCTTTGTTGGCCTCAGATACCCGAGCGTAACAGCAACCGAATGGAGCAGCGATGAAGACGATAGTGATGAAGATGATGATGACCCTAGTACCTAAACCATGCAATGGGTTAGCTGGGTGTATTCGGACTAGTTCACGTGCTAACGACTGTAAATTATATCGATTTCTATTCAGATACTTTAATTGACAAATACTAATGTTCCAGCTTGGTCCGTTTATCAAGCCAACGCAAACCTCACCGTGATGATCTATTAGCTAAGCGCCCACGGTCAGTGAAACTTAGTCATGCGCAATTTAAGAGTGCAAACGTTGCATTGCCATTTGTGTCCGATACACTAATAAACGAAAACAACGAATACTTACGCACGTTGTAGCCTCATGAATTCTGTACATCATGAAAATCGTGCGAATGTATGCACGTCAATAGGTAGGTAAACGTCAGTCACCGTGATAGGGTCGTCTATCAACATAGCCCACAGACAGTAGGCGAGTGACTGTAAACGGTTCGCTCACTTGTTAGCCTGTGTGGTAAAGTGATAGTTGACATACCACAACACAGACTGATCACGATGGAGAACACCAACTAACACTTGCAGACTTTCTGAATCCACTTTCTAGGCAGACATCTTCATCACAATGATTTGTTCGCAAAACCTATACATCCATCCCCGTGCCTGTCTAAGGGTGCCCGTATCAGAATGGAATTACTGATGTCCATTCCAGCGTAGCCAACCTAAATAAAATGTTCGCTACCGGTGGTCCAACGCACGACTGCAGTTGCCTCACAGCGTTCTCACAGCCGCAGTGGGTGCTGAGAAGAAAACAGGATAAGGGCAGACGACTTCTGTGTCCGTGTTGCGATATCGAAGTAGTCGGCAATATTAAATTAAGTTTTACATGGAGTCTTATAACTGTACTGCGCATCTCAACCGTTGCCCGTACTTTTTTTTTAAAAAAAATGCAGGCGATGATCACATAATGAACCGGAGTCCGGACCGATTTGATTAACGTTCCAGGCGGGGCACGCGTCTAAACTTATCCCACACCCAAGACGGCTACCGAAACGTATCGTATGGCATTGTCTAAATCTCGTTTTCAGGTAAACAAACTGAAGTCAAGTTTTCCTCTTTTTTTAAGCGTGTAAAACACTTCTAGACATTCAAAACTTTGCAAGAACGCTACACATAATGTGCGTCTCAATTACTTGTTCCAAGTATACAACTCGTCCGAGAAAATGAGCTCACTCGTTCGTCTTTGTAACAAGTCCGGAATGAGCCTCGGCATTTATCCGCAACGCAGGCCGAATTAAGCTATTGCAACGGTTGTCACTGCAGTTAGTGACAACAGTTCCAAGAGCTACTCAGGTTGCTGGAGTGCAATGAAAGTTTTTCACTCAACAGAACTTAGGTGTCCAGTTACTGCTGTAGTCAGAATAAAGGAAACTGTCCTGTGGCAAACTCTCCGGAAGGCAGAAGTTAAGAAATCCGGACAAACAGCTAATCAAACATGCAGGGCAAAGGTGACGCCCACGTCGTCTGATGAACACACAGATTAGACTATATTCAAAGGCGAACACGTGAGGTAGGGAATATGAACGAAGGAATGACTAAGTTCTGCATGCTTGCAACAGTAAACTGGATGTTACGTACACGCTGGACGACGTGAATCAATCACTCAGTAACATTCAGTTATTTGCTAGACGAAAACAAATGTCTAGATCATCCCAAAAGTATGGTCGCGTCTGGAGGATGGATATAGCAGCATCTGCGATAAAGCAAAAGACGGTGATAACAGAGCGTGTGAATAGAGACCCGCCTTTAACCACTGCAAAGCACGTCATGTAAACAGGGCACACTGATGTTCCGGTTAATTCGTTCGATGCGTTTTCACGCAACTAGGACCTAAGATGGCTTGCGTTTTTTCAGGACAGTGCTAACCAATAATCGTGGTCTGACTGTATGTAGGCACAGACAGTTGGTTCCGGCAGTTTGCCTCAGAACTAATAGCCCGAAGGGCAGTCATTTCGTGCTGTTGTTACCCGAATGTTATATACAGTTCACTGGTTTACGTTGGCGACTGAAAAGAGTACACGAAATGTCAACATCTCGCAACATATCTTCCTTCAGTACTAGAGAACGGCATCAAGATAATTTAGTGCGTCAAAGTCCTACTATGCGATTGGCCCTGTCGAATGCCTGTACGACGTGATTTCCAAATGGACTACACCCTCCGGATCAGACTTGCGAGCTATATTCGCCGCTTCCGACACACCAACCAGCAAAATCGGTGGTCAGCTGAATGGGTTACATGGTTTGACCCCCGTCTGTTGCAACCGTGCCCGATAGCAACTAGATGTCAAGAAAGATCCTAGCTATTACCAAGTAGTGTAAGTTTAAAAAATAACATGCGGCATTGAGACCTAACACATGAAGTAGAGAAATTCGTCCATATTAACTCAGCAGTCAACACCATTTCCTCACCCACCTACAGATAACCAGAAGCTGTTTAAACAGTTGTGGAAGATTTAAAATTTAGAGCTTTCCCAACGGATATTGAGCCATGTTGCACCAACTTTGTTTATCTGGTCAATATCGAGTCTTACAGTGGAACTTTGAGACCGCGTCTAACGTTTCTCAGTTTCATGATTTTGTTGTTAAACCCTATCATTCTGCTTAGAGCCAACAACTCTCACATACCTAAAAACGACTGTCTATTAGCATCCGAAGCAAATTCTATTCAACGATAGGTGCTAAAAACTCCACGACTCTCGGCATAGTCACCTAGAAAACTTGCTTTCACGATAAAATCACCTAGAATTTAGTCAAAACAGAGAGGAGATATCGCGAGATGTTACTATTTCGATTGACTCACCAGTCGCCAAAGAAAAATCAGCCAATTTGATGCAAACGATTAGAATTAACCGTTTCCAAAATCTCTCAACACCGTTAGGCTAGAACGAACCTAACCTGAATAACCCGATTTTCACTCAGATCTTCATCACCGGACACCCTCCTCGTGACTCAAATGCATTCTCGAGTCCTCACGCTGCCTTCAGGATAGGCAGCTTACACAAGTGGGCTATTTCCTCTTCGTCGTGGTGACGAGATGCGAATTACACGCACTTACTACGCGTGGGCTGTTCCGGTTCGTTTAGTTCCCTGTGGTTGCGAAATCAATCGGCTAATGAACTACTATTATCGTGGGAGCAGTTCACCTGGTTGATTGTACTGTACTAGTTCCGCAGATTAAAACAACTGGTAAGGGGTCTATTTTAGTTCGTTATGTCCCTATCCACAGGTCAGTTGAAGTAAAAGCAGGCACCATCGGGACGATAAAGCTCAAAGTGATGGAGGCCGTGACTTGTCAGTTCAATGCGCGTTCGCTCCAGAAGCGCCATTCCGGACAGCTCATTGTCAACGCCACTGCAAATTCCTATAGGATCCGGTAGTTAGGATGAACTTCGACTCGTGGATCAAACGGTGAGAGGCTCTTATGGTTGACTTTGGTGACATCGATGACGTGACGATGGTTCGCAATCTCTTATGAAAGCTTGTCATACGAAAGCACAGGAACGCCCGCGAGATCAGATTTGACGAGACAGTGAAACTGCTCACCGAGGTTTTCAGGAAGCGGATATCGACAGTCAACGTTCAATATCAGCATAACAAACTGGTTAAGATTAGGAGTGTCAAGGTCATTTTTGACTAATTCGAATACCTGGCGTTTGTGTGAGGCGTAGTAGTTCACACTCGTTTATGCAGCACACATGAGTGGACCCTGATACCCATCATTGCATGCCGATTTGAGGTTGAAATAGTCGGCCTAACTTCAAACAAGATACACCGACGGCTGATCGAAGTTGTCTGGCTATAAGGTCCTCTGCCATTGTCCATAACTGACCGATTGCATACGTTTGCACACCGAAGGACGCGGCTTGGACAAGCCACCCAACGCATACCGGAACTTCAAAAATTGGCAGTATACGTTTTAGATGAGCTCCAACTGTGAAAAGTCAGGGCTTCGGCTAGATTCGAACCAGCGACAGACACAGCATGCCTCAACGCGGCAAGCGCTCTACCAGCTGAGCTACGAAGACACACCGGGAGCTCGGAAATTTCACATTTGGACTCTGTGACTCATCCGTCCCACTGTTTCATATGGAATCCACCAAATTATTCAGGGGACAGACTTCCCCGGCAGGATTTCTCGAACAGTTCACGCCCCTTCAAACAGCACATCCGCCAGAAGTGTAGCAAACGTGGCCACAAAAAGCATAGCCATCAACCAGAACAATCGCGCACGTGCAGCGGACCGGCTCTCAGATAAGCTAAAACTCCATACAGAAACCACCTCATAAAATCTAATTCTATCGTGGTCAAATTAAAAGTTGACTTTGAAAACCCCAAAAACGTCGTCATGGTCGATAATAAAGAAATCCACATACGGCTAAAAATTGACCAGATAAACGACATCACGTCGCTCTTCAGTAACTCTTGGAACCTTGTCGATAGACTGGTAATACAGCTTAATACCATGGTGGGTATAATGCATGCCGTAGAAGACGAAATGTGAAGATGCACACATGGGCCAAACTTGTTAAAGACCAAGCACCCTTTGGTAAACGGTTGTCCTGTTGATCCTGGAGGCTAGTTCAATATTTCGATCCATCAGAAAAAGTCGCATTCAGTGTGGTCCGCTGAAGCGAATGTTAATAACCGTAACCAGTCACCACTGTTCCCAAAACAGCTAACAGTGAAGTTCAGTTTAACCGGGCAGAGACTATGCAACTACACGACCTTTCATAGTCTGAACTAATTTGACTTTACCCTAAGCTGTTTGACATAAAACCTCTGTTAGCTTGCATGTTTCTTGAGTAATGAGAATGTATGAAAGGATGAGTCACCTCACAAACTATGCCCTCTGGTTTCACCATCTGGATTTATTGAGGGAACTCAACACGTGAAAGCTGAGTATCGACTGTGGCTGATAACAGCTTTTACATTCAGAACGGATGCAGCAGACCACAGTTTATCTAGCAACAGAGCTCACTAAATATGTACGCTTTAGCCTAGACTTTAAACTTGTAAGATGAACATGTTGACTAGTAACCACAAGAAAACTATGTTCGAAAAATCACATTAAGGCGGTCAAGCACAACTGCTTGAATAGTACCATCGGTAGCGACCACAGTTATAAACAAGCTTGCGTTCGGAACTTACACAGTCAGTTAACAGTAAGGAGAGCAATAACAGAGGTACGGCTAAGTGCAGAGAAAGTTAAGCGAATGTTCGTTAACGTATCCGATATACCACCTAGCCTAACCAAAAGCACAGCAAAATATGTGGAACATACACGGATGAGTTTCGCCAAGCCTTGAACCGTCTAAAGCAGTATCACAAACTCACAAAGGGTTGTTGAGTGTCGAAACAGTGATTGTCGATGTGTGGGAACATCGGTCAAATGAAGGACAGGTCGTTGCGACTCCTCTCACAAACACATTCGTAGCGCGTAGTATTAACAACCCGGCGTATGTGAGCTCTGTCGGATCATTATCAACCAGAGTTGCAAATCGAAACATGAAACAGATTCCATATAAATGTATAAAACGGGGAATCATGATTGAAAAACAATGACAAGTGTCCACAACATTTCTCTCTATACAGTAAATGCAATAAAGGAGAGCATGCACTTATGCGTGAGTGAAGTTTGTAGACTAGAAAATAAGAGAGGAGAAATCAGGAAAAATCCACCAATTCGCTGGGAAGACATTGGGCTAAACTGTTGATCGCCTTGGCCAAACGTCGCGCATATTCCACATGGTCTAGTGGTTTCACATCAGCAACCACAACACGCAAGCGTTCCTCGTCCTGAAATGGACAGAGAAACAAGAGCTTTGAGTAATAAATTCCAACCGTGTAAATATAAAAACGCTTTTCTGGATAGAATCACCTGCAGCTAAGCTGTAAAATCGCTACATACAAATGCATGCTTGGTTCCATGTAACACTCGAAAACGCATGGATTAGTCGTTGCTACGCTGAACAGTAGCAGAAGTATCGAGATGGTTGCTGAAACAATTTCTTCGACAGAAGAGCCCAGTTCGCTAACAGCAGCACACTCAACAGAAACCGACAATTTTGAAAATGCTTAGAAGTAGACGATGGCTAAAGTGAACGACCACATAAATGTGAGCGGAAAACTTTGGAAGACAGACTGTCAATCGGCTCAGTCGCACGGAGGAATTTCCACCCACGGGCTTCCACTCGGATCGAACTGGTAGCCAACAGGAAGCTGACTCACTCGTAACAATGCGCATTTCAGAAAGGAATTGTGAACGTATAAACCCAGCTGCGTAGCAGAGTGACAAGTTTCTTTTTGTAGCCGATAGTATCAAGACGAACAGTAGTGTAAAAGAGTGAATGTCCTTAAAGAACACCTGATGTAAGTACAGCGAGAACGATAGCTGCAGAAAAGCAGACGAAGACTTCAAAATAAACGAAAATATTCTCAACTTCAGAAATTGTTTCAGTGAAGGGACAGAAAACTGCGTATTATACCAAAAGCATCCAAAAGCACGTTTAAATGCTCAGTTTGTTAGGCAAAAGCATGAGTCGCTCAAGAGATTTATTAGAATTGCGCATTACCAGGTGGCTGTAACAAATAGGGAAACAATGCACAAACGTGCAACAGAACCTCGGAATTAGGGTGGTCGAGGTTGAAAACTAGTTGGAGGCGACCAGAGGGAGTAGGTGTACATGTACTGAAAACCGATACAGAAAACGAAAGAAGGAACTCACATTATAACGATCTACTTTGGCACGTAGGCGAAAGACCCAAGAGTTAAAAACTGCGTTCATGAACACACGTTCCAATTGGTTTTCGTCCTGCCAAATTATGAGAGCAGAAATTTGTGGTGCATCAGAAAGCGTATTTTGATCAATATGTGTTTTTAGTTATGCGCAATGTAGCGTCAAAACAGTGCGTATACATACCTTGAACTTCAGAAACACTACGTATAAATAAACTAACGGCAGCACAATTTCAACTTGTAGCCCAGGCCGCCTTCACAACTTCATGCTGACGAGGCACGCCGTGTGGAAATCAAGTGCTTTAGGAGCATGTGCCAAAACTTGGTCACCCAACCGTCTGATCGGGAACGGGATAAGACAATAACAACATAATACGGCTGGATAAGTCAGATTGTTTTTCGAATCTTGTGAAGCGTGTGTTGCGGTCCTTCTTGGAAAGAGACTGACGAAATCGGCCGAAAGCAGTTCTTTCTGTGTGGTTTTTCATTAGAGGGAGTAATGCAGCGCTGACGGTACTCAGATATCAGCAGAGCGCATGTTACCCGTATAAAAAAAATTCGCTACAATCCGCCGCCTATTTTAACTCTTCCAGGCTTGGGAAGCTGCATTTGACACACTATTGCAAAAAGGCCACGTTTTTGTTAGCAAGTAACTGTAGGTTCTCTACGTGCTGCATCGTCCCCGAAAGGGTAACAGGTAAGTTCGCAGAAATGTTCTATTTGTCCTAACTTTACCGACCAAGTAGGAATCAATAGACAAGCGTGCCAAAGTAGTTGGGAAAAATAACCACGATCAGAGTAAATTTCTAGAATCGCCCTCCAAGCTTCGTCTGAATGTGGTACACTGTTACCAAATTGGACCCAATTCAAGCAGAATAACATCTACACGCCCCCTCCCTTCTCAGTGGTGAGTTCTGCTCAATATTTCACCCAAATTAATCCCGTTCTATGTGCCAACATCAGCACGATCTACGCTTGCAAAGCCTGATAAGGTAAATCTGGGTGTAATGATCCCAGGGTCACAGTAATCCGTAAAGTGTGATGACAAACGCTGTAGTCCCTCTTATCATAGAACTGGACGAAAGTGGCTCATTTTAGAGCGTATTTCAAAAGAGGAACCGCTGTACAACTGCATCCCGCTGTTTACACAGTAGGACTTCAGTTCAACACATTCTTCTGAGAAACGGACGAGAAGGAAATTGTAGTGTTGAAGAACAGTTATTTGCTTAGTGAAAAACGATGACAAACTTGCATGAAAATGAACAAATAATGTGTGCCATACTGCCATTACTGATATACTCGAGTGGGTGACACAGCGAATTTCTTATTCACACATTAAACACACGGTGCTCGGTGTATACACAATTGTTATGTAAATCGAGGGATGAGTGCCCATACATCCGTAAGGCTCTGCAGAGAACCAAACTGCTCACCTGCAACTGTTTCATTTCGCCTAGACTGTCGGCAGTCTGGCCAAGCAATTGTTCTGCGGCATCCTGGAAGCACGTCACCCATAAATCGCCAGTCATATCAGCGATTTTGACCTGACAAAGGTGGCATTGATGTAAAAATGGTTGGGAGCCAAATTAACGATTGAGTTGAATCAGACACAAAACATTTCAATTAGGCTGACTGCGAAAAGTCAAGTGCTGCTCTGTTTCTTCTTGCCCATCATTCAATCAACTAAAAGGGTGGAAACACTAACTAGAAAAGAACTACGGCCCGAGCCGCTGTTCCCTCTAACACTGACAAAAGTATCAAAAGAGAAAAACAGACAAAACACGGCTAAATAAGATAAAGGGAAATGTAGTCAATGAAGGCGACACAACGTAATCTCGGATAAGATTCCTAAAGCGTGACCAGAGGAATCACAAGATACCCAACCAGGAAGGCGACATCTCATCACTTTACCCAACGCAATAGGCAACGTTTAAAAAGCACACGACGACATCGTTCCTTAACCTTCACGCAGTTTCATCCAACTGTTAGTTGTCTCAGTGCCTACTGCCTGATGTGCAAAACGCTCATCTGGTACGCACAGTACGTCACTTAACAATCTCAGATTGTACAACCTGCGCACCTGATGAACTGAAAACCTGTCCCGACCTCAAAATGACGAGTAAGATTACTTGTCTTGATAACCCATCTGGAACAAGGATGGCTGCCCTGAACGCGTGAATGCGGCAACCCACATGAACCATATCGAATGCAAATCAACTTAACATCAAAAAGGATAATCCTTTTGAACTTTCCGAAATATTCCGATCGCATCAGGAAAGCAGACTATGTGCAGAGAAAAGAATACACAGGAAACGACGAGCATCCGCTGGGTACACTGTAGGGTAAACACACACATCGTGAAGACGAAGAAATGAATAAATAGAAAGCTCACCGTCAGAAGAAGTCTCCATTTGCAATTGGGAGTTTCCCGAGCGCATTTCTCACATCGATACAAACCGTTGCCCAAATCCACAACCTTCTTGTTGCAACCATCGGTCGGACAGGCTTGGTACATGAAATTTTCTTTCTTCAAGAAGACAACGGTGCTCTAAAATCGGACAACGGTACCGCAACTTTCAAGCACCCATACAAGTTCGTCATTTTCGAGTCAATAGGCGATAGTTATCGCGCCACAAATTCGGTGTACAATGGATTAGATAAGGCTAGGGCACTTAAACCTAGGAAGCAGTCTAACAGCTCGAAATCAAAACAACAGCTGTGCATTTAGTGGTCAGCGTTGTCATCACTGAATCATCTAAGAATGCGGAAACTTCCCGACAGAGAAAGTAGAATGAACCAAAACACAAAACCTACCGACTGGAATCGAAAGAGCAAAACAGGGACTACTACATAGTTTGTGCAATCTGGCACTATACTAGTCACGTCACAGCAACCGAAGTAACAAAATAGGGAATAGTGGTGCGAACTTCTGAGTTCACGAACCGGATTTCAACATGCGGCGATCATATTCAATCCTGTCTGGCTCGGGACCGGTTTGACCAAAACCATCAACAGTGCAGTGGTTACACCTGTTGGTGATACCCACCATCACGTTGGCTAAAAGCATGCTTTTCGCATAACAAAATTCCGGCCAACTAGTTCAAACACGAACGCTGATCAGCGCGGAATCGACTGCTATTCGATTACGCAATCCGACACTCAGTTCTTAAACCCTGCAGTCGTCTTAGCCGGAAGTCGCACCATTAACTTCATCCATGACTTTTGTGATCTAACTGTGAGCGGATTTCTAAACCACTCATCAAAAACAGCAGTGACTCGATGTTTCAGTGACTTAACGGAAATTTCCTCAATATCGATTTAACTTTGTTGAACCTATATAGCTGTATTCATCTGATGAAGAAACAAGCGTTCGTTACCATAATTCACCTCGGCTTCTGTACAATTAGGACGGAAGAGTTTGGTAGTATCGAAATCGTCTCAAGTTAAGCATGGGTCGGAATAACGATTTGCTCACCTTAACTAGTGAATAACTGAGAGTGGTCCTCCTAAGTGGGGTGAGTACATCGTAGATTCATTGAAGGGGTTATGAATTTCTGCGTGAATTAGTCTAGTTCCCGTCATAACTAGAGTTTCAGCATCCATCACACTGTCGACCTATTGCAGTTGGGAGAGAAGGCTTACAGGAACAACAGGCCGGTTTTTGTCCTGAGCTAGAATAGACCAGAGTTGCAGTCTTTGTGGAACATGCCGCCTAACAACAACCAGTACGACCAGTGTGTTCGGCTCAGTTGATCGAACTACACTTCTGAATTCGCTCAGATACATAAATAAGGTATGTTGTGCCCAACGGCTTCCGTCAGATAGTAACAACGAAATTTTGGCTGCGAAAATTGGTTAAGGTCCGGGACTTAAAAATGCGTGAATATAGATGATTACATAGGTATAACACAGGCCAACATATCATTTACCACGCTGTGTACATGTAATCGGGATCCAAGCATACTGATTTGAAGTGTGGAGTGGTCAACAGCGACCCGACGAAAGAAAATGAAAGCAGCAACTAGTAAGTTAGGAATCGTGGGTCTTATAATTTGAGTGCAATTGCTTGATATCAAGGTTGAAACAACTATGTGCTGTTAGAGTTTAGAGACAGGGGTCTCAGAGAGTACAACCCATCCTTCCCTCACGTTCACACCACCCGAGGTGGTTGAAACGTAGAGTATTCCAACTTGTTCGAAACGTTGTGTTATTCCCAAGCAGTTTATCAACCTTCATGGAAGATCTACAACGACCGTCACGATGAGACTGGACCTTGACGTGGTGTGACGGCTTGCGCATCTCGATGACCTTTTGGGCTAAACTGGACAGAGTTACTCATACCAGGCAGGCCAACAAGTAGAGGTCTGACAAACCACAGTCTCCTGGTCCTCCAGGTTGGGGGTTGGAAGATGGTTGGCATCTCTTCCTGAAAAACGTAACGTTTCTGGTACACCGCCACCCACCCGCTGTCTTGCGGTACAGGCTATTGAGCCAAAGGCTTTGGTTGAGAACCCTAATCGTTCTCCTGTCTAGGTCTGGGCGTCCTGGCAGTATCTCAGCCCACACACAACCATGAATACTCACAACACAAACAAT
>QNGE01004272.1:0-64701 GCA_008508345.1 Paragonimus westermani
ATTGGCTTCATGTGCCTATATTGCTTTTCAGATATGTGGCCGCTATTTGCTTTTCCAGTAGTATGTTATTTTCACCCGTCTTATCTTTCTTAAACTTTCGTCGGTCTTCCAAAATGGTATTCATTTTCATCATGTACTCGTCCATGTTCATGATTACGACAACAGAACCTTTATCCGGCTTTTGAAACACCAAGTGTTGCACTCCTGTCAGTTCTTTCATTGCTTGATAGTGTTCCTGTTTCAGACAACACTGCTGACGAACAGGTGCTGATATAAATTGGTTAGAAATATCTAGCAATTTTGCACAGAACCAACCCGTCTCATCGGAAGACGTGGGCGTCAGATCTTTCAACTGATCGTACATATATTCGAATTGCACTTGCGTGCTCAACTTGTTGACTTCTTTGGGCGGTATTTTAAACTTCATTCCAAGGGAGAGAACCTCCAGCTGCGATTGTGTGAACTGAGTTGATGAGAGGTTGTGCACATGCTTTAAGCCATCACTAGGGCATACACTCATGTTGGCTGACCGTGAGAGATAACTCCGTAGAGAACGAAGAGTTCTGACTTTGGTGTTACTAACGGTTTGTCTATCAGTTCACTTGCAGTTGCGGTGACGTTTACATAGGCAGANCCGTGCAACAGCAGTATCTGAAGTTGTCTCGCTATTTGCTTTCCAACAGTATGTAGAGAACGAATAGTTCTGACCTTCGTGTTACGAACGGTTTGTCCGGAAAAGTTTCCAAACTTGATACGGCACACCAATGACAATCTGTTGATGACTTCAGAAAAACGGTGGTGGGTTTCTACAAGACTGTTTACTTCATCTCGAGCAGCATCGATGTACGAACTCGTCAACCCTACGAGGTTCACGTTGTTTCTTGGCAATTTCTTTTTAGATAATAACTTGATAAACTGTGTTGGGAATAGGCCCACAAACGATCTAAAGCTCCCACATCCGAGACAGGGAGTCTTTGTTTGAGAAACTTGAAACACTGGGTTCCCTTCAATAACTTCGTCAGCGCAGAAAGAAGACATTTTGCGATATGCTAACATTTCGTTTACTCTCATCTACTCTGCATCTACTTACGGTTACTGATGCTCGGTAATGAACAGCCAGTCCAAATCTACCATTTCGAATTAAAGAGTATTTTAGTAGCCTAATCGATATAATCCACATTTATTCATTAACATACTACTTTATCCCTCAACGGAGGTCGCTTAAGTATGGTTTCCAAGATATTAACGTTCGCGGGTGTACTGTTTATTCTGGTCCATTCGGAAGATTGGACGCCATCATTCATGACTGAGTGCCAAAGTTGGACATACACCCCACTGAACGTTATCTACAGGTTAATTCGTAGAGTACAGGTTGCATACTTTTTTGTATTCTAACACATTTGCGAGTTAATTTTTCAATTCGTGTTAGATTCAGTAGAACTGTCGATCAGTGCCGATGTTAGAAATACTGACTGGGAGTGTGTAAAAACCCACTGTATCTCAAGCCTCTAGATTGCATTGTAATTTCATAAGATATGGTACGATAAGTAATATGTACCTAATAGTCAAAATTTATTGAAAGCACAGGGCCAGTTCCGTGGCTGTTGCCACTCATCAGTCATGCGCCTCCCTTGGACTTCGATTACATATGTGACAACAGGGTCGGTAAATGCTTAAAATTGAGTTAGTGCTCCTAACATCGCCACTGAACTACGGATTCCATTGAATCTAAGACAGACGGCAAAGATGACTCGCATTTGCCATCCCTGTAGTAAGATATGCGCTAAAAGTTCACGGGGTATACATACCTGAGGAGTGGTAACAGCCAAAAACCTATCGTGTGCTTCCAACAAGTTTTGACCACGTACCACTTATGATGCCATATCTTATAAAATATCTAACACAGAACTGTTGCTGAAGGCGAAGTTCAAGAGAAGGTCCTGTTTACCAGATACTTTCACTGTCATTCCATCCAATCGGAGCGTCGTTTGGTACTGATAATAGGGACGCCGCAGCAATGCCATGTCTTTTTCTGATATCATTTGTCATATGAAGCTGATCACAAAATATATACCACCCAAAAGTTAAGTTAACGATCACTATTTCCATTTTTAAAGTTTTATCAGTGGAGAAAGGAGAAATTTTGTGATACGTTAAGACATATATGTTATATATATATATATATATATATATATATATATATATAGAATATGGACATGCACACATTCACAGTAAGTAGTGTCATCAGCACTATGGCAACTTGATGGGTTGCTCGAACTACTTTAGTGCACTTAGCGTTGGCTAGTTAGATCTGACCAACATAGTTGCGCTAAAGGGCGGTAGCTTCGGGTTTTGATTACTTAACCGTTTTTGAACAAGCTGAGTGGATCAACTTAGTGACCTGCTTTCTTGAGGTTTGTGGCAAACGATACTACGGGATTTCGAGCAACGGGTAACCGGTTTCAGACTTTAAAAGCTGCCTACTCGTGTGCAATTCAGTAGCAAAGTTTAACGTCGCGAAAATTCCAATTGGGCGATAGAGAACGCTAGTGAAGAACTGTTATTTTCGATAATTCTTCATCTGAATTTCGTTGTGTGTCTCCGAACAAGATAAGAAGAATATTTGAAGAACTAAAGGAGATTATACAAAATACCATCGTTCGCATTAGTGTGGAAGATGTTTCAAACACTGGCTAAATCGCTCTAAATATGCGACACCGGTGATGGTGATGGGTAGATTACCGATAAACAAATAGTTGTTTTCATCCGTCTACCGTTCAAGAGTGGTATCATAGCAGAAAGATTTAACCGTCGACTGTATCAGGTTCTCAAACACACCACCCTGATGGCAGTACCAGACAGTTAGTTCATTGCCTATCCATTGATTGGTTTGAGGCTGAAAGACAAATTGCTTTCCCCTATCAGTCTGTACTTGTGTATTGTTTCTCCTGCCACTGTACAGCGGACTGTTTAGATCGGGAGACTAGGTGGTCGTCTCAGTGGCTCAGGAAACACTGTCCTATGTGGTCTGCGATCGGTTTGGCCGAAACCATTGACGGCGCATTAGTTACACATCTCGCCAATACGGACGATCGCGTTGACACAAGCAGGTCATCCGTATAAATTACGAAATGTCGATCAACAACCCAAAACTGGTCAGAAAACGAATGCTAGCTACCACGGAGTCGAATGCTATTCGGTCAGGCAGTTTGGTTCTTTGTTCTCGGAAGAAGTTGATGCAGGCTGTGCCGTTGCCATGGTCAAAGGTCACATCAATGTCCTTCATTCATATCCAAACCTTAACACCGACCTCTGTAAGTTAGATGTATGCAGATCTCTAAAACACTCATCATTATCGCCAGCGACCCGTTGTTTGAATGTCATAAGCTGTCTGTTTTTGAACGTTGTTTTCAGCTGTACGGTTCAGTGATACTTTTTTGCATCCCCTATGATGTTCCACATACTGCTTCAATTTTGGTGGATGTAGATAACCGTTGAGGAATTATTGAAAACAGTTAGTTGTCACCCTTCTTTCTTCTCAGCAGGACCACAACATTCCACAGTTGATTGTATACTTGAGAATTAGTTTTGTTCTTTATCTGTTGCCCAATGTAGTGCTTACGTTATTACTGATGTTAAGAGTAAAATCTAATCCCACCTCAAGATACTAATTGGCATTAGAATTTTAAAGGGCATGAGGGCGTAATTAATGTACTCACCGATCAAACTATACCGGAGGCATTTCACCAGTTCTGTTATTGACTCTGAATCAATGAAGAGAAGTAACTCGCAAGTGAATTGTTGGCGAACTATTTCAGCATCTGTCTTTTCAATAGTACACTGTGTATTTCAAGTTCACTGCATACGCGCTCTTGGCAAACGGTACCAGCCACGAAACCTGTCGTCCGCTTCCGCTGAACTTTGAAGAGTGAAAACCTGTTAATTACACCATCCTTTTACCACGTGAAATTACAACGCCACTTACGATTCGTTAGTGGATTGAGTCTCTTCACATTTCCAGTAAACGCTCTTAGCATCCTCGCTCATCTACGGACTCCAGTGAGTCGGGGACAAAAGCACAAATAACTTGCACATTAGGTACTGACTACGAATTTTAGCATTTGCCTTTCTCATAATACGATGCGTGCACGAAGAAGGCGTACGTAGGCAGTGGAAACCGTTACGAAACTGATCGTGTTCTTCCGACAAGTTTCGATATCTACAAACTTCGTTCATGAATTTTTTATTCGCATCGTTAAATTGCTCAATGATATCACTTGGCCACATATTTTATCTTCGTTTCTTTATTAGTTTGATGAACTTCAGATGATGACATTTTCTCAATTAGACGATCAATCAACTTCATTACTGCATACTTAAGCGCTTCCGTCAACGTCTGATCGGAATATCACATGATTCTTGCGGAGTAATTGATTGGTGCTTCCTCCGTCTACCTGATTTCTACAGTACATGATTTATACTGCACCATTCGAACAGTCATGCTTGATATAACAGAGTAATTCTCCTTGTTGTTTGACATTGCGAAAAAACCGAGACACATTTTTCAGACTTACACCAACTGAGACACATCTAAATCTAACAGCTGGAACTTCCAATCACATCTCTGTGTTAGACAGCTGTGTAGACCGGTGCACTATATAATCATTTGAGTGTATCGTTTTGTATATTTTTATATCACTATCAGTGCTCTCATTTTCTGATGGAATACGCGTAAAATAAACATGAATGTCATTCCAGATAACTATAAAATTCATCATTCTCTGATAGACTGTTGTTGAATTCGGCACATTGTACCGTACACCCTGTTAAAAACGAAAGCTTGACACTAGGTATATGGGTGTTTCCGTTGGTCTTACTTCCAGTGAGCATATTTTGCCACATCAACTACTTTAAGTAAAAGCGTCCCGAAATATTACAAATGAACACAGCCAAGTTTCATTTTCAAGGCACTGATGAATAATTGAAAAAATTATCTTAATCAAAGTACAAGATCAGTTGGGAAGGTGATCTGCTTGAGGTACCTGAAAAAACACGTTCTTATTTTATCTCCTAAAATCCCTAATCGATTACTGTTTCATATTTCCGTCGAATGAGCCATCGCGAAACGGACTTAGAATAGTTCATTCTAGCTTACTGGCATTCTACAACTTGATTCCGAAGTACAGGCTGGGTGATCTAATATTGCATCAAAAATAATAGCAGTTTCCAAATTGAGGTACAGTTGTTTGGCATCGTGTTGATAGCAAATGAGGTTCCACTAAGCACGGACAGTGAGAATTCGTTCGGAATGTACGTTCATATATGTCAACATTTGGGGTACACTCCGGATTAGCTGTTTCATCTGTTTTACTAAGGGTTCACACCGGTAAACTTTAGTGTGTGTGGTGTTTTTGTATCTAATCACACAAAACGACGCCCAATCTGCCACTGATAGAGAAGCTAAACATTTCGTCCATCCGTAGTTTATTTTGAGCGTTCTTTTGCTTTCTTCGTGGCTTTCAACAAAAATATGAGAAATAAGTTTGATCTTATGCACGGGCACAGAACGAGCTTCGTTTCGGTAAAAATATATAGATCATCCTTGTTTGTTACTATTTACCCGTTGAGACGGTCGCCTCAACCAACGAGTGTTTGCACATGTTGCACTCTGGAGTACAGTATTCATTCGTATTTCCACAAATGCCAGCTCACACTGAAGTTCGCGGTTGCAGCTGCAGATGTAGTAACGTTGGTTGACAGTGTCGGAACCGACAGAGAACTCGCCTGAATGGGGGTACAGTTCTCTGTTACAGGGTTTCAGCAGTCTCACTGAAGCAGGAAAACACCTAATAGCTTCGATTGCTAGATTATTATTACTGTTGTAGATACGTTCTGACCACTGACCCTGCTATTGTTCCAGTTTGTATATACAGAATTCCACTTTTATCGGTTAGTAAAGCTGTCTACATCTCTATCCTCCAGGTTGCTTTTTGCATTCAAGAAGAGTTTTCAGCTATGTGAAGTTGACTTGGATTCAGACTCGTTGAGCTTCACAATTTCTGCCTTGAATACATTAGAAATTTGAATAGGGCATTTAAAATACCAATGCTGGTAGATGCTAGCATGTATTGGCTCGTCATTACTGACTGATCTACAGCGCAGGAACCTTCATTTTAGCGTCCACAATACTTTGGAAGGACCTATGAACAAAGAAATGAACACCGAACACTAAACTATTCTGCTCTTTTGGCATGCACTACACTCTTGAATTGCAGCAGCCCAAGGTTCACAAATAAATATTTTTGCAAATATGTGGATTTGAACCACTTTATTGTGACGACCTCAGTAAGTTTTAGGAAACTTCAGTTGTTGCAGAGCATTAGACTGGTGTATGTTCAGGTCAACTTCATGTTGTGTTCAGCTTGACAAGATAGATTGGGGCTTACGGTTCTCTTTAATTTTAGTGTTCGGTTGTGAATACTGTTCACGAACTCACATAGGTACACACTTCTACACCCTTAAAATCGCTGGTCGTTTAGGTCTGCGTACGTGGCCTTCTTTTCACTTATATGAAAATCGTTCTAAGCGAAGTGATTTGGTACCAATAAATTGATCTCCCTCGATTATAAGCGCCGATATATTGTACCGTGTTCAACTACAGTTATTGTGAACCTGAGGCTGTCACGGGCCTAAAATGTAATGAGTGTCATTCAGGTCGCGTTGTTTGCTGTTCTTTGTTCATATACCCCCAAAAGACTGTTGACGTTAAAATGAAAGTTCCTATGCTATTGGTTATTTGGTACTGTCGAACCAATACAAGATGTTAGCGTCTACTGGTGCTCATTTTAGTACTTTTTAACACGTTTTGTAGAGAGTTAGGTGATTTCCGATATGTCTTAAGATAGTTATTCTACTAACGCGGAACACAAGTTATCGTGTGCATTCGCCACTATCTAAATATGTTCACAAGCTTGTTTATTCTTGTTCATCTTCCGTGCATGGGACTGGCACCAGTCACCAAGATGTCATGTGGTACTCCGTTGTCAACTCCAGACATGAGCCGATGATATGATTCGTGCATTTTATGGTGCAGTGGATTTGTGTTGTCAGTACTTAAGGGTCATTGCACTATCCTCAAGAAGAATGATTCCAAGAAGCGTTAAGATGCCCCTTGCGAATCATCCTCATCTTTCTCACTGTTGCTGGTGGTTATCTTTGTAATGTAGGTCGCGTAGCCTTTGAACATGAGTTTGTAGAGAACTTTGTTAATGGGATGCATTTTCCGGAGTTGTGAGTGCCATTTACTCGTTTGTGGTAGCTACACTTTTGTGTCACCTGCACCACAAACAATGTGTTAGAGAGTACAAGTGGGATGTGTAACTGGTTAATGGCTTGGAAACTTTCCGAATACTATCACATTAGACTACGCTGGGTAGCCGGATAACCAATTAGGATAGCTCGACCTCAGTGGGTGTGTCTGCAAACTGTGGATTGGGGTATATCTAGGGTTCTTCAGGCGAATAAGCTACAACTGAAATGGACAGTTGAGACAAAGCGGTGCGTACAAGTTTGTAGTTGGTTTTGTCATACTGTGTTACATAAGCACCACGACATAACACCACGACATGATAAGTGTTACCTGGCCACAAAAAAGCTTAGATTACCCTGAAAAGAAACATGATAGTTTGGACAGTTTCGCTCGTCTGACGCGTTGTCCGTAGGCACCTGACCATTTCCGGTCTCCTTCGTCTATAAGCATACACAGGGTTGTGGGTGAAAAGTACCGTGGTGACCACAAGTTTCAACCAGCAGGTAGATGTGCCGAATAGCCTGAATGACTGGATTGCTTTTGAAGGGCATATGAATCTGTTTGACTACAAGTCTGCGGCAACAACATGCAAGCACTGCAACAATCCTGTTTGTCTTTCATACCCCAGTTGGGCAGATATACCACATTGGATGTCTACTCTGATGAATTCTTGGACGGCTGCGCTGCGTTTCTCGTAATCTCACAAGCATGCATCATCAGGTGTGTTATGGAGTGGTCCAGGTTACGCTGAATCTACTTCCTTTGGGTTTCTTTACAATGTCAGGCGCTGAAGTTTTTATGCAGGCAGGTTGATGAAATGACTTCGATGAAGGATCATGCAAAACTCGTTGTAGAATTGCATTGATCGAAATCAAGTGTTTCGATATGGGGAATGTCTGCTGCCACGGGTTAAGACGGGCCATCCTGAGGACATTTCTTACTGTTTGTTCTATGAGGAATTCGAGGGTCTATATAAGAATGACGCTCTGAAACAGCCAAAGCTTTTGGGAAGAGTCCACTGGATGCCGTGGTAAACGCCTACCACAAACTACTGGTCGATTCCAGCCAGTCGGAAAAGGTGATGCAGCTGAGGAAAGTTAAGTATTTTACACAAGGAACTCAGTCCCAAGTGAGTGACAACTGTTGTCGGTCGCTGTTTTAATGAAGCTACCGTTGTCCCATAGTACTTTTGCAGTAGGTGTGTTGTTGCAGCCACTTGTAAGCCTAACTTATGGTGGACTGTTGTACTTAACACGCTGAATGTTGTTATAAAGGAACCAGATGTGATGCCGATTCCCTTCACTTCTAATGGTCTATCTTGGTAACATTTCTATCTCCATCTGCTTTTAAATAGGTGCATTATATCTTCAAACAGCTCACTTTTAAACCTTTTATGAGTCAGTCATCCTGCAGACTTTGAAGTGAAAGGTGTAGAATACGGGTTGACTTATGAGCATGAAAACTGAAAGTTGTGAATGCGAATCTCACTAACGGAAATCACTTTTCTAGGATAGACACAGTTTTCAAAGCAGGAATTGCCTGATATGTGGATTGGAAATAAGCACTGTTTTAAAATGACGAATAAGTCATAGGAGGTCATTGCCGTTCAGAAGACAAATGATACATAAGTGATGGTTTTCAGTTTATCAATAGTTCCAGACAAACTAACTGTTTACACTGTACGAAAAGGTCTGTGTGCAATATGAACAACAGTCGTCATGTGAAACTTGCCCCCTTGCTATCGGATGAGAAATTGCTCACATGCGGTTAACGTGGTGACATCCACGCATATCTGACTGATACCTCTTGTACGTACTTGGTTAAAAGAATTAGAAGCCGTAGGAACAAGAGGCGGACGTTTGGGATTTTCGTAGTGATTCGTATAGGTTTATTGACCAGCTCAACAACACGAATGGATCGACGACCCACATAAGCTACACTGGTTCAAGCGACAAAAATTATTTGGCAATCTATGAACAGAGTTTATCGAAATAACATGACTTCACACGAGTGAATCAAAGATCTACGAAGCAGCAAGCCAGTTTGCGTTTTACTTTAGTTGATCAACTATATAACTAATAGTTCATTGTTTCATGTTCTCCCATAAGCCTCTAAAACCCAATATAAAAAATCGTTATTTACCAGCGTGAGTAAATTTTAAGTTTACTCTTTTACTGTGAAATAAGGGGGCTATTCCATTTCCTCAGAAGATGTGCAAATAATTCGCATTTTGATATCCACCACGATCCTGTTTAAAATAACGGTTGCTTACAACTAGAACCCCCCCACAGGATCAAGCCAACCTACATTCTTGAAGGTAGAATTTCTTAATCGATAAATTTAATATCACCAATTATTTTATGCGCCGTTTTCACACGTTGTTTGAGGTGAACTTTTGACAACAGAATTTTGGACCCATTCTTTAGTGAACGGTGTATGTATTTGGATTATGGCTGAAAACGTACTACCGATCCCGTCGTCCGGCATGCACCGTGAGCACAGCAGGAAAAATAAACGAAATGCAGGCAACTCTGTTTTACAAACGCTGATTACATTTTCAGCGATTTTAACTGCACATATGCCATTTTACGTTCATGGAAGATCTTCTGTGCTAACCATTAAAGTGGCGCAACAAACGTGAATTCTACTAGATAGCTGTATAGAACGAAGCGGAATTTCTGGAAAAGTCGTAATTGTAAAACTCCTTGGCTGCGACTGGACGAAAAATAACAACAGAAACAGCATGACTAAAAACAGCAAACGTTTTGTCAGTTAGGCTGCGGAAACGCTTGCAAGGCACATATATTTTGCATTTGAAATCGGATTTTCTGCCAGTTGTTTTTCATGCAGACTCCACCAGATTATCCATGAAATCGACACTCTCGGCACGATGATGCTGGAAGCCTCAAGCTCATTTTTGAAGAGTGGGGTAATAAGAGTTAATTTGGCGGACTTTTTAATTTAGAATAGGTCCTGAAAAGGTTAGATTTGATCAAACAAACTTCCGTTGTCAGAAGTGAAACGTTACCAGTAATCTAGACCATCAGGTTCCTTATAAGTTACACTGATCTCTTCAGTAATATTTCCACTTTCAACTACCTGGTTTAGGGCACGACGCATGCGATGAGTTTTACGTCTGACGAGGAGTCCAATACCACTTTTCCGTTAAATTATTCATGCAAACTAAGTTTTGTCCTGATACGGTCTCCCGACTCAAGTTTTGGATAAAGTCCCTACACACACTTCGCATCAACTTCAGTTTGAACAGCCCGAACAACAAATAAAATCTCATTTCTCTTTTATTGTCCAAATTTAGGATAGTGTTTTTCATTTTGTCTGTTTGCAACACCGGATGTTTCCATTCGTATTGGTTAAAGCGGGGTACACCTGCCAACAAATTGATTTTTTAACAAAGTGGTCCATTTCTGATGAAGATGTATCTAATTCAGCAATGGAACGTCCAAACAGCCGTTGCTATGTGCAGCTCGGTCACCGTGTTATAATGCTTCTCCTTGAGCAGTCCGTAATATGTCCCAAATTGAACTGGAACACAGTTGCGTAGAAATCGCAACAAAAAATAAAGTAGTCCGAATTTGACCTAATTCATGCGAAGGACAGTGTTTGGCGCAAATATTTGGAGGCCATTTTATCCAGTTCGACCGAATTTCTCGGATTACAACTTTTGGTGTCCACTTCTGATATTGTTTTAATTGTTACTATGTCTCTGACCCTATTTGTTTATATTTCTGTTATCCCAGTTCAATACAAATCTTGATTCACAAGTTCACGGTTAAGCATACAAGTTAAATGGAACTGATAGTTTTGTCTTCGACCGGTGATTTTTGCCAACTTTAGAGGGTTTTGGTGTGATAGTTAGACGTCCGTAATGTGTAATTAGATATGTGTTCGTACTTACTCAGTTTCAACAGAGTGGACTATTGTATGCACTGAAGAACTGCATCAGTATATTTCAAGAGCTAGAAGCAGATAACCAGTATCGATTTAGGCACAGCGAGACACCATTCACAGTATAACCGCCGATCTCAGCTCCGGTGTCCCAGTGTTGGAATGTGCATTTCGTCATTTCTCTTGCCTTTAGAGTTTAAAATTACTCAAGATCCTAATAAAAATTATAACTTAAACTTGGTATCCATAGCAGTTCAATAACTTTCGATGAATAGTTGCTTAGCCAGGCCGCAGTTTGGTTGAAATAATTATTCAGCAGCGACGGAGTAGCCGCAACTTTAGGTCGAACAATCACAAGTAGTAGAAGTTTAAAAACGACAATCATAAATTGTGTACCTGTTACTATGGTAGCTTGTGGTATAGGGATGTACTGACGGGCTGTGTTAAAAGGTTTCTTCACTGCAAGTTGCAAGCATTTGTGTGCCGTTGTCGTTGAGTTTTCCCCAAAACTTTGCAAATTTGATGGAACAGATCAGATAGAAACATACAGGCAATTTGCTCATAGTGTTTGAAGGAACATCAACTTTTAAGGTCAATGGACTGAGTAAATGGAAGACAAAAGAGTGGTTGAATGAATGGCGCAGAACAATTGTTTTTGACGAAGAGTTTAACAAATGCGGCTGCAGACCTGTACAAACGGAAGTGAAACTCACAACCTAATATTCAGAAGGTAGAGGATATACTGCGGATTTTCACGCAGAATGGGCACGATACATGTCGAACCTCTGATATAATGATGAGTATTTTTGTAGCCACAAAATGTGTGCACCATAGTATGTTTATAATTGCACGCCACAGAAGTGATGTTCAAAACCTCGACTCAGATATCTTCTTGCCGACTGCTTTTGAATTTTTCTTAGTTACTCTCACAAGATTAAACTACAAGCTTCCTGTCGTGTAAATGAAGGAAAATCGGAGTTGCACACATTCTAAAATACACCGTTCACAGTTATATTGTGATATAAGTTGCAACTAACGGTGCAGTTATACTGTGATTCAGATGTATACCGTTCATACAAATGGGATTAAAAACAGGCGAAATTGAACAGATCTGACCGTCATCGTTAATTGTGAACATTACATTATGCTGTTAGTGCCTCCACTCTTGAGATTGCACATAGGTTAATTGTGTGTGCACATGATCTGATGTTGTACATGCTTCTTTATGTAAGCGCTTAAGGCTACTGTCAAAGGATTACAGCCCAATGGAATTCTGATGGTCAAATTTAAGAAATCCAATGTTTCAATACGAACTGTGTGAAAAAGGCTTACAAAACATGCAGCACGTGTATGGTGTTGTATCTGTAGAATCTACTCACGTAATTCTTCAAATACTGTTAAAACCGTGATAAATAGTGTTTAACCTGAGTTCGCGCATTTGACTGTGGGCTTGACATAGACTAACACATGTCACTCGGTCGTCCAGGTTGCTCCTCACAGAAGTGATTCATGCGAAAACGACAGTTTTATACTAAATTTCGTGAAGTTGATACCTGAATTCACTTTTCCATACCATCTTAACCCGTTACCCGATGTCTAACCAGCCCCTTATGCGTCACAATATTCTTCAGAATATAAACTTGTGGCATTCTCACAAAGGCGACTTCAACTGAAATACTTTTAACTATAACTAACGTGACTCTGGCAAGTGAATTACTGGAAGTTGCTACCCTTCTCAGCGTTTTACCGTGTCCTTTCCTATGCCTGTTCACCTTAAGAATTTGAACACTGAATAATTCCGTGGTAAGATGACCATCAGCTCAAGGGTGTTTTCTAGTTTCTTCCGAACTGAGAACGACAATCCTTTCTGCAAATGGGTACTGATGGCGCACACAATCAGGAGTCGAGCGACCCCTTCGATTGTCTGATTAACACCGTCTCGCTAGTCCCAAGTAAATTGGGGTTACGATTAGTCAACACCTTGAATGACTTGATCGAATCAACCGGATACCCGGCTTGTAGAATGCGTTCGGCGACCGATGAAGCCAAATTATTCGAGCTCATTACAGTTAACAGATCATTCCTTAACATCGCAGTTGATAACCACTTGATAAAGTGCACCGTCACACTTTCCTGTGAGTATCGATTTGGTTTGTCCATTTATAAATAAGTGAAACTAGGATTGATATATTATACTGTATGAGAGGCAGTTTGATCGACTGCACGTGCATCACGGATATGGTCAGCTTAACCGATATTGCCTAAGAGAGCATGTGGTTATACGGCTGAAAATGGGCTTATGTCTATTCACGACTAATGCTGTTGATGGAACGTAAACTTTGATTTAGATTTGCAGATATATATGCCTTTTTTCACAAGACAGCTTGCCACCCTTGGTGCTTTCATAGTGCCGTTGTAACTGGATTTACGGCGTCAACTGATAACGGAATAACGGTTCGTGAAACGGCGGATAACAGAACGACAGTCAGCGATATTGATCAACGAACTACGGAGTATACACTACTAGCTCGTAACTTCCCGACCAATCCAGCCAGCTGAGGCTAACGCATGAATACAGAAAAAAGACTGGTTCCCGGACGGTCCCCGTAGAAAACATGGTCACAGCCCCGTTCATATTTATCAGGGTTGGGGCTAGCAACGAGCAAAGATCACATGAATGGACATGACAAAGTTCCGACAGTGCAGGGTGGTGTGTATTCGGGATGACAGCAACAATTGTCACGATCGTTGAGGACGTTCGTGAAGACCGGAAAAGTACATGACCTTGATACCAGTGAAGGTCACCCATAAGTTCACTTTGATGGTCTTTTCGGGGAACTGGCGACTTCCCCAACAAGTGCTGTTATTTTGCATTTTTTCCTAACGGTTATCCACCAGCCTCTCTTTAATAGGCCTTTTCCCCCATCTGTCGAACTGTTGTGCATATCTTTCAGGATATGCAAAGTAAAATCCTCCCCAATCCCCTGTTTGTAATGAAGAAGGACGAAGACAGTGAACTGTAACGAGTACCTGCTGAAAATGGGATTCTGATGAACAGATAGTTACAAGGTTCAATTCTGATACGAATAGCAAAATTGTTGATCACCTCGTGAAATGCATTGAGGTTTGGGTGCTTGTAGTTCAATTCAGTATTAAGTGAAGTAAAAGACCATTCAACGGTGAAAATCAAGTCGTCATCTAAGCAACAATTTCACAACAGGATAAAAGAAATTCTTTCAAGAGGTCACACTTTAAACACATCCAGGTACACATTCTTCGATACTGGACCCAAGTGATTAACATAGCTACACCATCAATCTGTTCACAAGTTACCTCTTCGAATTCAGAGGGAACGTTTTGTGTACAGAAATATATGTGATCTTCAATAAGATCCAGTGAAGTACAAAATGTACACCACATTGCATATTACGGTGATAAATAGGAAGTCGAAGCCTACCAAATATATCATCTATAAGCTAATCGAGCGGCACTTAAGATTTTTTGCTTATTCGAAAAAGTTTCAAACACAGCGAGAAATGACAATTCGCGAATCGGTTTAGGATTGTCCATCGATCAATGCTGATTATCAAACAAGTTGAAGTATTCACCGGTCGTACTGGAGTACCCTATTTTGGTGCTCTTGGCAGAACATCAACCGCGGTGTTCACCTGCATAAAGATTCATTTGTGTCAAACTGGATTTCACAGATATGTCTATCTTCATCAAAATTGGTCATTTCCTCGATAGTGGGTTCTCAGTCAAGAAGTTTTGCAGCAGCCGGCATTCATTTGATCTTTCAGTACGTGAGAAGGTACATCATTCATTTGGCGTATATTGCATCCTGGTTTATCATGTCAATACCACAGCATTTATGTAGACGTGAAAAAGCTAGGTCAGTAATCGCCTTAAACCTCTTCGTATCTCTATGATTTTTGATAGACAAACAGAAATGTTCGAGTATTTGGACCAATGGAGATTCATGTGTGACGTCAATCAGCACAGCACGAAATCACTAATCATATCCATTCCATTGAAAATAGTTTTCAGTTTGTTCCGCTAATTACGCTTTTTTTAAAAACACACTGAACGGCACTTTTGGATTTCTAATCAGGTGATGAGTGATAGGCTTAAAAATTCAATCCAGCAACCCGTATCTAATTTTTCAAATCCCTCGGTTCGCCTTCCGGTGTGGTTGATTTTCATTCAGAATCCTATAGGCCAGCCAAAGTCAGTCATTCCTTACTCACTCCATGTAAAATCGGCTTCCCTTTTGACAATCTTGATAGTGTCATAAACCATTTGATCTGTCTGTAGAAAAGATGTTTACCACAATCGAGATTGATCTGATTGTCAGCCCCTCTCTACCTATATTTCCCTCTATCGTTGCGTATTTGGGACCGTGCAGGCCACTGCTGCTAACGATTGCACGCTGCTCGGTAAACCCGAAAAAATAAGGGTTGTCCCTTGTGATTAATCATGATGACCGTTATGTGCACAGAAGTGGTTGAAACAACCGGTCGGGTTGCAATGGTCATGATTACATAATAACTGGTGTGCTTGTATGTGTGTCTAGTCTCTGTGTGTCGTTAAATATTTGTTGTATATAACTGGCATGTTTTACGTTTGCGACTGATGAGAGTAAATGAAATGTTAACATATCGCAATATGTCTTCTTTCTGCTCTGATGACGTATTAATAGTGCGGAGTGTTCAGCGACTCCATTTGGTTATGCCATTCGTTATCGCCAGTTGTGCACATGTCGCAGAGTGTTCGCAAGAAAAACGCACATTTTTTGCGCTCATAAGAATCCCAAAACTCCCCCCACTGAGACCTGTTAATTAAGGGCCGGTAGATGAAATACTGGTCTGCATTTTTTGTCTAATTGTTTGCCTGATATGTGTGTCTTATCGCCATAAGTTCTCTTCGTTGTCATCAGTCACTGTTTGCTTTGCATAAACCCAGCTTCTGCATACATTGTCCTCGCTGCAGGGATACAATACTTGGAGCGTTTGTGAGCAATGCACCCGACCTGATCTTTAGTCTGCATTAAGTACATCCATATTATCAATTGCTTGATAAATGTTTTGAACTTGCATTCTCTTGCATGCCTGATAACTACAGCGTTTCCCGGCCACGTACCTGTTCATAAACATACCGAGTTTTCGCCGCTTCATTTACGTTAAATTCCATGGTAAGATTACTTGGTGAGGCCACAAATATGAGTTGTAAGTGGACTAAGTAGCTCGTAAAATTTACCAACGAACAGATATATTGAGGCAGTGGTCACGAGGAAAACTAAAGGGTGAACCAGGTTCTGATGATCTGCCACCTTATCGTGACCAACCGTTGGGAGCTTATATGTACAGGTACACCCAGAAGCAAGCGATGGCCTGTTTGAATTTATTTTAATCCACTCAAAATGTATATCTATGCTTTGCAGCCGTGGAATGGCATGGACCCTATCAGTTATGTGGTTGCTGTTTCTCTGCTGACAAACAAACCAGACTGGGTAAAATTGCCAATCCTCAAAGATTCGTATCCCTAATCCATTCCCTATAAGTCCACTGCTGCTGATACAACGTTCCAAGTAAAAAGCACCTTTGATAACTTCCACCATTTACCTATACAACAACCATATTCAGGTAGAAAGTTTCCTTCTGAAGTTGTCAAACGTATGCGGGACCAGTTTTTAGAATGTGAAATACTGCTTATTATCTGCCACCTAATAAAAATTTCTAAACAGCAACATCTTTTAGTCAGCACCATCAATATCCATCTGTCAGTAGTTAGGTGGATGGTTTTTGAGATGATTTTAGGAGGTTCCCTTAATAGAGATCTCTCCGCAACAAAATCGGCTGTCACTTTTTGGTCGTTCCGTGGCTAGGATCTTAAAGGTATCAAGAGCCGGACCTGCGAATTTCGTCCACTAAATTGCCTTCTGTTACGTAACTCTCATTCTGAGTAAGCATGCTTCCAATCCGCTGTATTTCCAAGAACATAACCCTATCACTTACGCCCTGAAATATCAAGGACGAACAATTACCCACATCAGCAGAAATTGGTCTGATCATGTCTTTCAACAGGGAAGCTGGTTGGGACTGAGTCACGCAAGTGTATTCCTTACCTTCCACTACTCGCAAAGCATGTTTTAATGCATTTGACTTAATGCCTCTGCGTGGTTCGTAGCTCGGTTCCCTTATTACGCTCTGTTCTGCACATTTTCCATTCGAAAGGTTCAAATATCTGATTGTCATTGGACAACTGGTGAACTGCAGGGAAACTCCTAGGTTATAGTCTTTGTCGAACATTTATTCTGTAGTCTTGCGCCTACTTATAGTATAGTGAGAGACTTTGATTGTCATTTCTAGTACAGTAGAAAATGATCGATTTGTTTATCAAGGCTCTGGACTGTGACGGACAGCTCGGACTGATGCAGCAGTATTGTAATTGGCTAGGAAGTAATGATTTACGTACGCGTTGTTCAAGAACATTTAAACAAAAGTTTTGGGCTACCAACAATTGAGAATTGTGTTTTATGTTGCCTACCGACAGACCTTTACCCTACCATGAATAGAATACTTCATCTTTGGACTGATCAAGTTGAAGATGTAACGGAACGAGAGATTTGGAATAGCAGTTATTGCTGTATGAACTGAGGCTCTTATCCGCAGGGCCACTGACTCTGCAAACTTCACTTGTGATCAGGCGGGAAATCAATTATCTTAATCTCTCTGCACGATTTCCACATGAGGAGTTAGTTTAAAAAAGTTCAATTTAATGATGCTGATGATGTCAAAACACTGCAGAAAGCTCCGGATGTAAACATGCACCTGTACTCTACACAAAGGGATAGATTGATGGGTATCGAAGTCAACTGCGGCTGGGCCATGTGCCACTCCCCCACGAACATTCACACCATCACTTCCGTCTATCGAACTATACCACCCTGAGACATTTTCTGACTATGTGATTTACTTTATTGATCCATGTAAAAATCGGATTATATTCAACACATGAAAGTCTGAGGAAAATGACGAAAAGCAGCTGTTTATAAAATTGACGATATCTACATCACTTGAAATCTCTTTGAGTACCACGCCATGATTTGGTAACCTACACTGATCGACCAAAAAGCCCTCGAGTCTCATTCTAAAACTGTCCACCTGGTTAGATGAACTGAACCACACATAACTGTTCACTTGCACACTGTCGAAATCATTCAGAAAAACAAAGGTGTGAATAAAAGCAGCTGAAAGAAGATAGTTGAACCGAAACGGTTCTTGTTGGATCGTTCAAATGATCTCAGATCTCTTTGAGTGAGTTGATCATTAGAAAGAATAATCTAGCCTTCAAACGTGAAACCTCTTTGTCCAAAAAGAAATCACGATAAAATAGTTGTGGATGTTGTGGTCTGTTAGACTTCTAAATTAAATGATTTTCAATAAAGTACACATTTATTATATTCGATCACAGTGTTGTCCTCCTATTTTGTAGTACGTATGCAATGTTAGGACTGAAGATCAAAAACTTGCTCAAAGAGAGTTTGTGCAAAAGGTGTGTGGGACATATGAATGGATTAACTAAGGCGGAGTTTTTACTTTCGTAACTTCGAAAGCGGCAATTTTGAAGGGCTATATTGAGTCTATTGTTTTTTTCTGTTTGTTAAAAGCTGGTTCCTCCAATCCGTTAATACGAGGACGTGGTAGTTTGTAAACTGTCTGGTAGATGGGACAACTCTGTCGGACCACGCAGCCCATCTTGTCCGATATTTCATAGATAACAACCTGCCTCTCACTCGGAACAAACTAAAGACAATGCATGTTCTCCATCAAATCGCATTTTATTACTGCCTTGGGTGAAGCAAACTAATTAGTTATGTTTGTACAGAGGTGACCTCTGCGGTCGTGGCAACGAATAATTTGTTCATTTATAGGCCGTGAATTCTTGTCTACAGATACTCACGTACGTCCAAATGACAAAAGGAAATTTGAAAGTCTCCACTCGAAAGCCATTTTTACTTCTTTCAGTTTGACAAAAGCGATTTGATGCTTGCCGTCTGTGTTTAAAGACAAGACACTAGAAGGGCCACTGAGTCCGTTAGTAGTGCCCTCTGAAATGTTATGAACCGTTCACCATCGTGATTGCTAACACATCAGTTCATCCACCAAAAAACTTGCTTTCTTTCAACAAAAATGATATTATTTTATGCATATGAAATATGAAGTTAGAAGAATATTTTACAGAAGAAACTTCTTTACGGGTGGCATCTGACTGTACTGGAATGCACCGTTCATTTGCGTGATTGCGGTCTGGTCATTCGAGTGATCTGAAGTCCATTCTACCAGGATATGCGTAAGAAACTGCACCGCAAGTTTTTCGACTACCGTTCAAGTCCACCACAACCAATTAACGGTTGTGAAAATCATTGTGAATTTTGTTTCAGAATTGTTCATTGGTTGTTGATACTTCCTTAACTTTTCATCAACTGCTGATCTCTTTTTAAGCAGTTATATATCAACGTACACAGCTTAATTTAAAAAAACATAATAACGTCAACTCACAAACAACGATCCTTTTTATCCAGCAAAGTCTGTGCGTCTTTGAACATATGTCGTCGATCAAGTGGTTCTGGAGATAAAAGCAGCTTAAATTTACACTGCACTTCACGATTCTTCTATCGGAAGTCAATCGGAATCCGTACACTAATGTTGTGGGCTTCCGTACTAGCAGACAGCCATCCCGATGAAAATGTTCGCTGTTTGTTTACCCACTTTTCTACACTCAACCTCTAACATTATACCCTATGGAAAACAGTCTTAGCAGGTTGGTCTGGTGTGAAGTTGAACAGTAGTGTTTCGTGTGAAACACCAGGTGTCATAAGGTCAGTTGTATACGTCGATGAGCATGATGGACTCCTCAGTTTTAGATTGAGCAGTATGTATGCGTGTTTCCCAATAAAAACTGAATGGGTATGGTGTCCTTAATTTTCAAGTGAGGATGTAAGACACTAAGTAAACAGAGCTTTTCATTTCCGTGTATCAAAATGTAACAGTAAATATCACACACTCAGAATGCTAGAGATAGACAGAACGACTGATAGGAACAAATGATTTTCCGAATGGCCTGACTGCACTTAAATCAAGCAATTCTGCTGAAATTCTCAGCGTTGTTGACTTGGAGCTTTCAGTGTTAGACTTGGATAACCTTGATTTAGAATCAAAGAAGTAGAAATGCAAGTTGTCATCTGTACGTGATGAATTTCATTTTTAGCTGACAAGAATAATCAACATCGACTGTTGTGGGGTGAAAAGATGCCGTGGCAAATGAAGTGAACAACAGAAGTAGCTTGAACTGACGAACCTCAGATTAAATTGAGCACGCAAGACAGACGTGACCAGGTATGTATTGCATAAAGTGACCACTTTGTCTAACGCTTATCCCAATTCTAACTTGAAACGTCACCATAACTATCCCCATATGAATTCTTATTTCGATCATTAGAAAAGGTTATTTGAAGTTGTTTAAGAATAGAATAAAAGCGGAACTCTGTAAATCGCACGAAAACCTTATCGTTATCGTGATGTGTAATATGGATATCCAAAATTGGCACACATGCGTGATGATAACCTGCAGGTGTCAGAGGATGGGGCAGACCCACACATAAGACGGAGTATACACTCTGTCTTTTCTATCA
The DNA here is from genome assembly GCA_008508345.1 of Paragonimus westermani. Taxonomy (NCBI): domain Eukaryota; kingdom Metazoa; phylum Platyhelminthes; class Trematoda; order Plagiorchiida; family Troglotrematidae; genus Paragonimus; species Paragonimus westermani. The sequence goes on from QNGE01004272.1 coordinate 20,910, forward strand.
TGTATGGTCACTCTAAACCGGCTTGAAAATAGACGGGATCTGCTCGGATTCTCAACAAACCAGTGGTCTGTTGGTAGATGAAAAGGAGAATATATATCAGAGTTATATCGACAACTACGTAAAGCTAAAATAAAATAATACATTCTATTGTATAAAATATTAGGGAAGTCGACACTTAACTGGTGAATTTACACCGTTGGAGAAAGTAGATTCTGATTTTAATTGTTATTTACGATTAAGGAAAATTACAGCGCTCCTGCCTTTCATACTATACCTATTTACGTGAGTATAAATCTTCATCCCATACTCTGGACGTTTAAAATGAAGTACTCTTCAGACCAAGTTGATTTTCCTCAACACGGCAGAACGACAAATGTTGCAAGATGGCAACTCCGTTTGTTCTTTTTGGTCATATACATAACCACTGATTATACGTAATAGACGCACGGCAGCAACAACAGTAATCAAACGCACACCGACAAAATCAGGATCATTTTCACAGCAACGACACTGACTGCGTCGCAACTTCTGCACGCAGAAAAGTGGTTGACTCTGCTGAACTGGCATGGTCTCCATGAGTGCGAACAGCTTCAAGTTTAGACTGTGTAACAACACACTGAACAGTGTTAATAGGTAAAACAAGCGACGTGTAACCAAGGTGCGTTTAGCTGTCCACTATAAGGGGTTCCAACTTAGTCGTTGCGTTGCTACTGTTTGTTGGATTACTCCGTTCGGTAACCATTTAGAACAGTGTTCCGCTATTCACTCTCTCAAATTTTCATCCGTCCTACCAATGCACTTTTTACGGCGACTACCGAGAAACCAGTAAATTGTGACAAGCAGAACAGTTCTCCGGATAACAACCGAAACTTTCGACAACGATGCTGAGAATGGAGAAAAACGGTAGCAGTTCAAAAGCTGTGTAGGTAAAATTTAAGGATGTCAGGAAGATTCTTCCCACATCTTTTTCCATGTAGTCATCTTTCAAACTGAAAGTTAGCCGAACTTGTTATTAGAAACAGTTTCAGCGTGGAATTTGGTCATTAATGTCTTGCAGTGGATTTTCATGAATTTACCCGACAACCGGTGGTCAGCGAAAAGTTGTACAGAAACACTCATTTCTTATTGATGGTGTCATTCGCACACGTTTGCCTGGCTCGATGACACAGGGTCGGGGATCAGCCACGTTTGCATGCCAACAGGAAACATTGATGGTACTTGCTGACGGCAATAGGTGAAATGTTAACATCTGACAAAATTGGCCTCTCTGCCATACTGATGAGCTGGTCTTCCTTTCAGTTGTCCATCTATCAACTTCTGAACAAAATATCGATCTAGAAAGGTATACCGAATGAAAGTTCTCTCTCACTACTGATATCACGTCGTAACCAAAGTGGAACAGAGTGACCTAAAATATTTTTAATTTTGGAGTTGTGTGTGGTTATGCTAACCACGCGGGAGTTGCTAGGCATTGGTGTACATTTATGCAATTCTGGTGGAATTATATTCACTTTTGAAGAACTTTCCGAGAGTGGCAGGCCAGAAATTATTTCTTAAAACAAAGATACCTCTGATCATTCAACGTTTGACGAAGGTTATCGGTACATCTTTACACGCGGTTGCGGGAATTTTTAAATAAAAGAAAGCTCGATATGGCTTAGAATAACTACTATTGTACACAGCAACAGTGGAACTAAAAACCTTAATTTATGACTCATTGCACCATCGAAAAAGAATATCTCTTTCTACCAAGTGTGTTAGAACCATGGATCTTTGGCTTCGGATGGGTTCCATAAAATAATTGTGCATTCTGCTGAGTAGCAGATCATTTTCCGGAAGCACAAACCCCGTTTGTCCCCAAGGTCAACCCATTATAACCTGTGAAGTAGCAAGCAAACACTGCGACTCTCGTGACTAATTGTCAAACAGTATTGAACAGCTAATTTTTTATGTTAGGCTGTAGAACAGAGCGGTAAGAAGCTTGAAGCAGTTGTGAAAGTCCACTGCAAGGAAGCAGGTTCTGAAAGAGCTGCGCAGTTGTTGCAGAGGTAGATTTATGTTGATTTAGTGAACCTTATAAGCAAGCATTTTCTTATTCTTCTCGGCTCTTATTACGGCAAGATCAAACAGGGGTAAGAGCGTCAACAAGGAAAACAAGCGCTAGTTAAATGCTTGACAGATGAGAAGGAAGCCTTTTGTCAAAGAACAGCACAATGTTACTAGTTTTTATTGATGATTGAGCCATTGATGGTCCGAATGTTTGCCAAGTCATAACTTAAAGTGTTTTATCCCTGTTAGATGTACATTGACTCTAGGACTGATATTTCTGATTCATAACAAAGTTCCAGACCCATGTTCTCTTTTGGGTAGAGGTTGGTATCGAAACAGAGCGCACTGTGTAAGATCTGCTTGTAACTGAAGAGGCACATCATGAGTTGTGATCGTCAATGGTCGTTTTCATCCACGCAAGGATATCAACAATCTTCATGACGTCCACAGATGTATGAGTTGTGCTCCTACTCCGTCCAGATCACTCACTAGTGCACCAATGTGTCGATTCGCTGTGACAGAGGAGTGAAAAACAGATAGATAGATAGTCGTAGAACATCAACTTTGCCAAAGGTAACGAACGGTTGTGGTACATTTTACCCCAAGGACACGTTCTGTTTCAGATATTTTCTTGCTCCCCAACGTCAGTTTTCTCGTAAATGACTCTCACCAAAAGATTAATTTACTGGTTTCGAATGTTTATCGGGCGAAACGGTGATGGGTGAGGCTGTCCATTCTCGTGTCTCAGGCACTTTGACAAGTGCCTTCACGAAACTCAATCAACTCAACGTGAAATTTCTTTTTGATATTAGATTCGCTGATGGACGTTATGCAGTGTAAGTTTTTCACTCAACACGTACAAACCATATTAAACATTCTGAACGATCATTTTTGTCTGCGTGGAATGCGTTTCGCATTTTTAAGATACAAGCTATTACTTTAAGGCCGGGTGCTGCTGATTTAGCCTTATTTATTTGTGGATAACTTACTTAGGACGGTAGAGTTACTCAGTAACCTGAGTAGTACCAACTCACCAGTTTGTAGCATTGCTGAACAATGCGAACAGCGATGGTACATTCCGCTTTTGCCAATCTACATAATCTATGATACAAAATAGATGCAGATCTACATGCAGAAGGAATTGTGCATCATGTTTACCTGTGCTCCATTTTGCTATATCGAACGCAAACGCGTACAGTTCCCGAATTAGAGAAAAACACTTTGCGTGTGTTTGACTATCGTCAGCTCCGTTAATTAACTCAGATTAAATGACACAGTCGAGTGAACAACATGTCAGGTGGTCAAGGTGCATTTTGAAATGCTGTGGTGAACGACGAATTTATTGTAATGTAACAGCATAGACTGTTGTGCTTGGATCACCGAAAGGGGTCGAATGTCTACCATACTGGTATTCGGCATCAAGAAGAGGGACAAGGCGGAGTAAACCGCGAGGTGATCAGAAAATGACAGATGTAGTAACCATTTTGGCCATGATTGTACCACTGGTAAACTGAGTGGAGAATGCTTATTCGGCTGAGAATTTTGTGATAAATCGAATGACTGGTTTGAAATTCTACCTAACATAGCAGCGTCTAGTAGACAACGGTTGTTGTATCCACACTACTATTGATTCCTTCCACTACGATTATCTCATTCGGCTTCCGTGTGTCCTTTGAACGAACAATTTTTTAATATCCCTCTTGAGATATTTGTAGAACAGCTCCCCAAGCAGAAATAACACGCGGTCAAACTTACGGTCGGTCACGGGAGTCCGAACTCTGCAAGATTTGATGTGACTTGTTACGTGACCTTTAAATCATCACAGTAAAAGTTGACATTGTAAATGATTCAACTTTATAAACCAGTAAAGTATGCATTGGTTCCGATATATATGCGAGATGTTTTTAAGCAGATCGAGTTATTTGGCAAACTAGACTGTAGCAACAAACATACTAGGCATGAGCATTGTTTTGTCCACAAATCTCCCGCTGACACGGACGATATATAAACCCTGTTTATATCTTTTGAGACAAATACCGTGAACGTAGGATTACCTACATTGAGATTAGATTGCTTCATCCTGCTTCGCACAGAGAACGTTATTCTACATTCAGGGAACCAGTTATTTTCAAATCAATGGGACTATCGTTAGCATTCCGTTTGGTTGGTTACTAGTCGTGGTTTTCGTTGTATGCTCGAAGAAGTACCTGTAGTAGCAGTACCAGAACTTTCGAAGTTTTGCGCCGATTCAGTACAAGCACAGTCCAATGTGAACTCTGTTCTACTGTGCCAGAGAAACACTAAGAACTGCTGCGATTTTGTTAGTCGCGATCAAAGAAGAAGACTCTCCATCAGCAGTCCTTAAGAGATTAACTCAATAAGTTGATTACCACAGCTGCCCCAACAGCTTCCAGAATAAAGGTTTACACACGTTCAGTTTAAAAACCATCTCAAGGCAGCTGTGGGATGCACCTTTTGATTGCTCAACTGGCCATACTGTCTTTCATCACATGAATCACGTCATCATTAGAAACAACCTTACCAGGTTACGTTTTAGACGGAAAAGTGCGACAAGTATGCAGCTCGGTCAGCAAACATCTTGGTTCAATCCGTAAGGCGCATGTGGGCGCTACAAAGTCTTAATCCAGTAAAACAATCACGTTAGAAGAGACCAGCATCATCGACCGATGAATACGTTTTTACATTTCTACTTAAACTAAGCTTGGCAAAAGACTTTTTGATGTGTTGCGTAACAAAGAATCGTTGTTTTCTCCGATTTACAGAGGTGGCGGAAAGTAAAGGACAAACTTGTAAATTACTGCTGGATTCTCTTGATAACTGATGTAGAACGACCTGTTTTTATGTGAGTGAACTTCGCAATCTTATTTCTTTGGTAGCAGGGCTCGTGTGCTGTATTCATCAAGAAGACGGTATTAACTAAAATTTCGGTCCTTCCAGGTCTACCAGCGTCAAGTAGGCTAAAGGTTAGGAGCAGGATAAATCACTTACAATCATACTACTCATTGATTAGTCGGCAACAGCGTTATGCTAATACTGCTGTCCTCTGCATTTTGAAGAAAGGTGCTAAAACATACCCTCACGCATATGGCCTACTTGACTGCTATTAGCTTATCGTTACCGACGTTATATTTGTTTAGAGGGTGGAGTAATTCACATGTTTTTGGCAGTATTTTTAATTACAACTACTCTCCTCATCGTTTATTGGAATGAGACGTCAAGGGCTTAACCGTAGGCATCCGGGTGAGTTGGCTTTACACTACCAAAATGGTTAAGTTGCTCCGAGGCGCTTATTTGAAGAAAACCTTATATTTTGCTGCTTCACAGATCAGGCTGTTGAGTTAAATGCTCCATGTTTGGTCCCTTACACTATCTTGCGATGTGTTAGTGGACGTAGAATGCCATCATTCCAGACATTCAATGAGCATGCGTTGGTGGAGCAGTGCCATACCAAACGGTCAGAAAGTTGAACTGCACTAAACTATGTGGACCTGGGCCGCTACGACGCTGATGTTGTAGCTATGAGTGGGACAGATCTTGTGTATCACGATATAACTCGGGATTGACGTGCTAATTGGATCTTCTACTTGATCGGTTGTCCAGTAGATTGCGCTTTGTGGAAAACTGTGTCCGTTTAACAGCCACTGATCATTTCAATCCTTCAGTGATAATTGATCCTCAGAGCATCGAATTACGTCCATGACTCGACTCAAGTGTGAGCTACTGTTCTTAGTGTTAATGATCCAACCATGTGTCACACCAGTTCTATGATCAAAGCATTATTGCAATTTTCCCGAGATCCACAAATAACCGGCCGTTCAATAGGAACAAATCCAGCGATCGGATTTGGCTAACCTAAGCAATCACACCCAGTGCCTAGGATTCCAAGACACCGGAAAAGTCGTTGGTCTTGTGAATGTCAGCATCCACGAGCTAGCTCTTACAACATGCATTCACAGCCATATGCGAACGGTATAACGCCATGGACTCATCCAAGTAGTGAACACTGTATTTCTGTCGACTACAAATATATAAAAGCAAAAAACGCGTACATTTGACGCGAAGTGAACCCACAGAGTGGCAAAATTGACACTACATATAGGAAGTGAAAGAATAGTGAATGGTGAAAGTGGCGAAAGATGTTAACTGTTCTCCAACCAGAGATACAGCAATGCCATGCCGAAGCACGCTTCTGTTTCGTCGCCATCGCCTCTCGACCCCAAGTCACGCTGGTCATCAGTTCGTGCTGCCAACAAGGCGTGTTTTGGCAGGCAGTGAAGTGAAATGCATTTGGTATTACCAAGTCACGAAGTCCTATGGAACGAGATCACTCTGTCCAGGGGTCACCAGAGTCAATCCTCACCAAAGGCACATCTAGAAAATTCGTCATCGCTGAAAAGGCTTCTTCGCTGCACGCCCTCAGTGCTTCGGAGAAACGGGTGACTCGAACCAAACAGTCTTTGAAGTGTCTTCGTTGGGGTGTACTGGATTTTCCAAAGGCATAAAAAAATCTCGCTTGAAGTTGCATTGTACTCTTGACCCTCCAAAGAAGAACGTCGACGCCACAGATGGCGCATATTGGTAGACGCCATCTGAATTTCAGCCATATGACTTACGATCTCACTGGGCGTTCGCTACTGCTTATACAGCTGGTACGGTACATGAATTTCCCGAACATTCCCAGCGACCCACCATAAAGGGTAACAGCACAAACAAAGTTCTGTCAGTCTTTTAACAGCACTTCGCATTTAATAGGTTCAAGTGCTAAATAATCCTGACAATCTGAATCTTCTAATTTGTTTAAGCTGTCCTGGGTTCTTTGTGAACCCCCACAGGTTACAGCACTGTTGGCTGCATTCTCCACGTCAAAGTTGAATACCTAGAAACGCTTTCACGTTGTCCTGTACGTTGGTAGTCAGGGCGCACTCTAGGGTCTTGTTAACTGCAAGGGTAAGTAAAAAACAGAGGATTGGACAACCTAGTCACACCTCGTTTGAGACAATATAGGTCGGCGATAGCTTGCCATAAGTATTAACCCGACCCAAGGCCTGACAATAAATTGCTTCCAGAACGTACACGTACCTTCCACATATATCCCTCCTCTATAAACAGTTCCGCAGTGCATCTCTGCCGAATGAATCGAAAGTCCCTCTGAAGTCTAAAAAGACGACAATAGTCGGCCTTCCAGGTAAACAACAAACTTCGAGCTTGCGGCGAAACCCAATTTGTTTTTCATGAATATGCTGTTTGCGCGATCGCTTCGGCATCGGAGCGCAATGGCTACAATCAACGTGTGGTAGCGTGACTGCCACGAGGTACGTACCATACCAGTGGTGTACAGAACTGATTGCAACAAAGAATGTAGGTTAATCAGCACCGGGATTTTCTCTACGTTTACAGAACAGTTCACCGCCAATCAGCCCGCCAGCGTTGCAGCTCGGAGTTGAGACATCTGAAGTCCTGATGATAGAGAACTCCCTGTCATCGTACGGTCATCACTTATGCTGTAGACCCCCTCATATTCACTTCACCAGGCGGTATGTGACAACGTCTTTAGGATCGGTTCGAGGCGGCTGCCACGGAAACAGTCGTAATTAAATTACAAAATCCCCTGACTAGTACAACAACAGGAATTCGGGCATCTCAGTCTCGATACTGAAGAGCAAAACGTTCTCTATGTTCTTTGTGAACCAGAGCGTTAAGGACATACAAAATTCTCCGCAATGCGTGCTGAAGTTTATCGTGGATCCAAGGACGACTGGTATCTTAGGAAAAACGGGCTGCTGCGAAGCTTCGCTGGTTGTCGATGACAAAATGAATCCTATGGATTGTTTCAAGCGACTTGTGCTTCATCAGTCTTATCTACAAAAGTATTTGCAAACTAGGCTTTTGACGTCTTATGCATACAACCGCAGAACATGGTTAGTATCTAGCGCAAATGCTTTGACAGCCTATCGTTGATAATGGTTGAATCACCATCACGATACTGCCACGACAAACTAGCAAAAAGAGACTTTTATCAACTGAGTACTGGACACGGTTTTAAACGGATATTGTACGGCTTCAAAAACAAGACTGCTGATGAAGTGAACGTTTGCGGAGAAATTCTGTACCATTGCAGCCTGATCTTTCAACGCACCCTACTTCAGTTGATTCACTCTATCAGTGAGTAGTAAAGCGTCAGTTTTTTCAGGAATACTCCCTTATTCACAGGTAATTATGAAGCGAAACATCACTATCTGTCGGTAAACTGAATTGCTGAGCTGCGCCGGAAAGTTTCTACAAAATTTCCGCTCAATCGATGTGATACGGAAACTTGAAATTGAACGTTTCTGGTCGGTGGTGTGTATTTTGAACAAAGCACAGCACGATTAACATGACATTCACCGCTCATCCGTGAACGTAACTGGCCTCCGTTAACACTTTCAAGGATTTTACCTGAGTGTTTGGCGCCGCCTTGGCCTCATCAGTGTTTGGTGCATAGTTAATCACAATACCAACAATCCCTGTGTGAAATTTCGGGGCTTCAAGAAAAAAGATTATTCCCTAGTTATTCACCTGCTGAATATTCGACGCTTTAACATTTCAATACTACTGCTTGACTCGACCTTTCGAGAGCTGCTGTTCGCAGACAACAGCGCATTCCGGGAACAGATTGAAGGGTAGTTGAAAAAGGTCACCCTGACTAACGACCGAGGTAATCAAGTGTGAATTAGATATCAAAGTAGATAAAACGTCTTCTTCAGGAAAACTTTGTGTGATCAAAAATTTTAGCCTGCCTATGAAATGCTCACCACTGGGGACAGTGTAGATGGCTGTACGCAGTTCAGCTACTTGGAAATCTGTGGAATTGCTTGTCCGTCGACTGCGTGTATTGTATAAGTGACGAAAGTTAGCTCTCTTTCCAGACTTGGGGAAAGACTTATGGTTGAAAAAAGTAGCCTGAAATGGAAACGAAATGGCTCTTCTACAAATCAGTGTTGCACGCGGTGAAACCTGGTCAGCTGTACCTAGGCAGAAGGAAAGTATAGTTTACGATTCGTCAACAAGTTGTCTGCTGTCAGCAGTTGAAACTGTAACCATGTGTATTAGTCGCATCAGAAATATAGACATATGGCGAGTAGGGATACATTCATTCATACCGAGCAGTAGTACATCAGAACCGCATTAATCTGATAGGTTACTTCAGCCACTGTACACACAGCATTAAATGATATGATTGGATCGGCATATTTTTCCGGAAGACAATTATCTTTGGGCTTGTATTGTGTAACATTAATTTACAATGGCTAACTTCACCGATTTTTCGATTTGTTTTCGAGACGAATTTGTCATTGACGGTGTCGAGCTTCGAGTGTCTGATCTGTCAGATTGAGACTGTGGAGTCCTCAGTGGTTCTAAGCATTCTGGGACTTAATTCGGCTACTTCCTAAGATAAACACTAAACTATCCCTACTATGTGAACATTACTGTATGAGCCAGGCCGACGTGGATATCGGAATGCATGCTAGCTAGCGCAAAATCAAGTTTCTTTTTGATATTGTTTGCCATATGATCTCTCTGAATTACAAGGTGAATAGTTCAAACGAGTTCATTGCACCTGTTCCTGCTGTTCTGTAAGCATTTATATATCCTTCAGGATGGCTTTCCACGGGTAAATTTGTGGCCTACCGGAATAGTAAAAGCACTCGCTTTTTGAAGGAGCAAATCACTAAACCACTTTCATAAATAATCTCTCTAGAACTGAAGAGGATAAGACATTAACCGACCATGTTACGTTAGAGTGAACAAAACTCTTTGAGGCCCCATCTATACAATGTATAATTAGCTGATATAAAATGCTTAACTATCTTAAAATCAGCTTTGTGAGATAAAATTACGTTTACCTGATTGGTGTTTCATGGATGGAAAGATGAACAATACTAACCGTACTTGCGAGAATGGAAATCGCACAAACCTACCACGTATACGGTATTATTTAAACATCTTTCATTCATACTAGGACTACCAGCATTGCATTGCAATTTGCTTCTCGTCGAAGGCAAATTGGAATGATTGCCTGGTACCCGGAAGATATGAAGGCCAGATAACAAATTAGCAAAAACTTTGCTCAGGATCTCAAGTATCGTCCCCTGTGAATACTATACTACTAGTCTCGGTTAACAGTTTTTAGCTGGAATTTACGCGACGAAACTTAGGTACGACGTGACACGGTGTAGTGGACTTAGAAAACCTGCACTAACAGAACACCGGGTTTCTGTTTAAATTGACGTAATCTTCGAAGTGTGCTGTTTTGATTCCCTAGCTTCACACACTTCTTGTTGGGTTACATTTCTGTCTGCAGATGTTTCTCTGAAACCTGCACACTTCGTTTCGTTTTTCTCTAATAAATCCTCTCAGTAAGAATAAATCACTGAATAGTGCAAAATAGCGTAGGTTACGAGGTTGACATTAGAAGAGTAGAGTAAGTAAGTCTCTCATGTTGCCGAATACAACTTTTTAACATGCATCCCACTGAGTTACGACGTGAGATATTTTCAACTGAGGAGCATACATACGGTGTAATTTTGTTCAAAGATGGCTTGAAAAGAAAGTTTAGAGTGTTTAAAGAACACCGAATTCTTCGTTACGACCTGCTTACGTCGATTACAGTAGTCCAACTAGCCGTCTGTCTCAACCAAACATTGTGACAGTCCATCCGTTCATATAATTCTGCTCACATTACCAAAATTTTACTGAAGCTTCATCCAGCTGATAACATTCTGATTGGAGTCCACTTACATGTGGAACTATCTGCCTTCGGCGGTTGTAATTCGCATCCCGTATCGGTCATATCTGGAGTGGAGATGTGTTGCTTGGTAAATTGTGTGGTGTAAAATTAGAAATAACTGAACAGAAAGACAGGATTTGATTACTGTGCATTCTTGACGTTCATCACTGTTCAACTATAAGATGGTATGGTCCCACTGTGAACCAAAATTCAGTATGATTATCAATTTCATATTATATAAATACTATATTATACCATACAATTATTATAATCATCTTAACATACTATCACATATAATAACATTATTAATATAATGTAGATATATATACGTAATATAATAATATATAATAGTGTAATATATTGTAATTCATATCCCAAATCTTGTCTGCCTATAGTGAGCGGATCGGTGCCCGAAATTTGTCCATGTCCATTTTGGGTGCCTAAAATAATAATGTGATCTTGTTCGGCATGTCTTATAGGGTGGCATGGTCCTACTGAGGCCAAAATATGGGTCGGTCCATAGTAGGCCGATCGGTACCCAAAATTTGTCTAAGTCCATTTTGGGTGCCTGAAACGGTATCTGATCTTGGTACAAGTCAGTGGGGGGGATGAGGGAGAGGAAAAAAAGAGAATGGAACTATGTTTAGCGCCATGGCGCGCCGAAAACCGCAAAAATTTAAACAGCGATTATAATGTTATCTTGATAAAAAGTCGAAGGAAAATTGAGAAAACAGCGATTATAAAGTTATCTTGATGAAAAGTCGAGGGAAGGGGGTATACTGTAATCTTGACTAGACGGGCTTCTGGCGGGGGTGGGGTTATACTGTAATCTTGGTCAGACGGACTTTTAGACGAAGAGCGTATACCTTATTGCTACTTGGTTTATATCGGCTTTATGATATCCTCCTTGACTGCAAGATTACAATATAATTCAGAGAACATGAGTAGTAAGAAAAAGATTTTCGAGCACCACGGCTACGTAATGATTCGCGTATCATCATGAACCGCTGACCACCTCCTAGAACCGCCCATTGCAAGCGACAGGGAGGGAACCAACAGCACATGACCCACACGCATCAACCACAAGTACTCAAGGATAGACGAGCGTACGCTAGTCACACCCTGCATACAAGCGGTAGCCACAATGCACATTCAACATGCAGAAGAGTCTTCAAACCCTTCAGACCCTTTGAAACGAATGAGAGTGGAGCTCTCAAATCATTACGTCAAGCAGGGATAGGACTCATTGTCTCGCAGTGTGATAGCTGCTTGAACACTTACGTCTCCCCGACAAAACATAAAGTCGTCTACAAACGATTTATTGCCTTCACGCTCATTTCACATTTGGATATCGTGTCGAAACCTGCACCCCAAAATCCGGAGCACAGATTCGATCAATCGCTCTGGCATTACACCAGACCTACCGGGCCTAGCCAGACACATAGTCCAGTCCAAGCACCGGAAGGAATACGTAGGCTTGCCTTGCCACGTGACAGGCACAGAATGTACCGTTGCATATCTGGACGGGATTCAGACTTAGAGGCGTTCAGTCCTAATCCCTCAGATGGTAGCTTCGCACCATTGGCCTTTCGGCCAGGCACATATACCAAATGTCTGAACCTGCGGTTCCTCTCGTACTAAACAGGATTACCATAGCAACGGCCAGTTTGCACTCCACCGTTTCATTGTACTCATTAGCAGGGCAAAACTAACCTGTCTCACGACGGTCTAAACCCAACTCACGTTACCTATTAGTGGGTGTTCTGAGTTCAAGTCATAACATTTCGATTTATTTACACGCATTTTCTTCATCAGTATTCAGTACAGCCTGCTACATTCAGAACAGCGCTGAAGCTGTTAAGGGCATCTGGTGATCAGTCGATCCACTAAACTTGAACTTTAAGTTCATCGAAGAGTTAATTATAGCTTCAGGGTGTTAACAGCTGGTGTACCTTCCATACAGAGAGCTACCATTTTAAGTGGTAGGATATAAAATTCTTGTTAGTGTTAGATTAGTTATTAATCATTATGTACATTTATGAGGGTAGTTTTTGGTCCTAACTTTAATTGCAACATTTCAGAATGAGTTGCAAAGACCACCAAAAAAATAAAGTTGTATCCACTTGTTAATTTAGACGCATTGTAAGTTGTCCCGTCCTGGTTTTGTGGGGTAACGAAAGGTAATGCAAAACTTAACTATCTGAAAGCAATGTATCCATTCTGAAGTAGCCGATGCTTGATTTGTGGGCTGAAAATGGGTCAGACTATCATTTTTTGCCCCACCAGTGTCATGTAAAGTGAATACTTTATCAACTAAATGTAGAACTCTGATCACCGTCTGATTTTGTTTGAACATTGAAAGCCGGAGTAAAGCTGGTTGTCGTGAAATTTATCTTATAAATATTCATTCCTCGCATGTTCACTGCGAGCTTTTAGTGGTAGCCCTTGATACTACTGTGAACAGATATACCGTTAAATACATACCTGTTCACTTTCACCCCAGTAGATAGCCATAAGAGAATTTACCCTTTCGTTTTGTGTTAGCAGGTGATTCGTCGGCGTTAGCGCTATTAACACTTAACATTTAACACTATAAATCCTCTGATAAAATTATATTTTCACCTTAGTCTTTGTTGTGTTGACAGCGTTTGTTTTTCTCAGGGAATGCACGGACATTTTTAAAATGTGTAAGTTTACACTTATAAAAAAGGAAATTCCATAAGAAGTGGACTATTCACTAGACAAATTTAGTGGATTCACGTTGATATGACTTTGGGTGGTAGCGCGGATTCAACGCTAACTGGTCACGTAGACGTCATAAGAACTGATGTAAGCATCACAGTTGCCTTTCGGCAATGCCGGTGGTCGAGGCGTGGACAACTGATTACTTGATGAAAGCCCATGGGATCAGCGCTGACTTTTGCAATTGCTCTGCTCACACCTTGCAACGGTGAGGTGAGCTGAGCATGTTGAGAAAGCAAAGCAATTGGACTATTTAAAGGAATGGGCTGAGTATGGAGAGGATTGGCAAAGTACTGCAGGTGTTCGGAGGTTTCGGGAGTTACAGGTGAAGACCCAAAAATTGCCGTGAATGTGAAGCAACCGATCAAAACAAAAACCATGAGACTATTTGTTTCCAATGCAGCTCGAATTGTACCAAAGAGGCCTTTGCCGTAAATACTCTTCTCAGTTAATGGAAATTCATCCCAGTGGTGATTAAGTCACATTAACGGAAGCACGTAGTGATTAGACAAATTAATTTTTTTTACCGATCTTTTGATATTGAAGCATCCCAAATAAAATTATTTTAGTGAGGTTTTAGTAGAATACTTATCATGAACTTAGTATTCGGGAATAGATTTTTCTAAATTTATAATGACGGAACAATTGTGTTGTAGGATATGTGTTCTCTGACTAACAGGCGAGGTGACCTGTGTAACTGACCTTGATAGCAAAACGGAAGATCATTTATGAGCGACGGTAGAACGAACGTGGGACGTCCCCATAATAGAAAAACGACACTCCAAAGTTTCTTCAAGTTTGTTCGTAAATGTTTCAGGCAAAAGGTTTTACTTTTACACAGTGAGTCTGGAAGCAACAACACTTTTTTGGATTATTTCAACACTATTTTGGGGGAGGTAATGTTCTGCAAACGTAATTACCATTACTGAAGATTCACGACGTTGTTACTGCTTGACTCTACCGCCATTATATTTACGCTTACTCAAGTCGCCGATCAAAACATCCACTACGCCGATGTCAGTTCTCAAAATCATCTGAAGTTCAAGCTGACCCCATTTGATGGCGATCTAATTTATCTAAACTAATTGTCCATTGGACAAAAACAAACATATACTACAGGCCATGTTTATGCAGGAATAACTTATGTGATGGAGTGACTTGCAACTAATTATCAAATTGCTGGAATAAATTTACTCTTTTTTTGAGTTAGCTCAGAAGGAACGTTTTTATTGTCGTTCTCCTGTCAAACGTCTGCTTGCATGAGCGATCCAAGGTACATATTTTCCATTAATCTACACGTTTCTGAGGCGTTGCTAGTAATTCCAAATTATTTTGAAGTCGTTTGGTTTAAAGTGTCTTACGTTTAAATGGCATGATGAAAAATGTGTAATCAGATGGTTTTGGGTGTTTTCTTGCATGTTAGGTTTTTGACTGCCTTTGACCACGCAAATCTTCGTATTTTGTGGTGGGAAATTAAAACGCGGTACTTCTACATAAGCATAGCAGTTGATGCAGATTGACCTAAAAATTATGCCAGGCACTTAGTCGTAAGTGGAGAGTCTGAATCTGACCAATGGCACTTCTAAACCTCGAAGTTGTTCGATTCATGGGTATGTTTTCAATTTTGTTATGACCTTCCTGATGTTTTTAGGAAGAAGAAACGTAACTTACTACTTTTTCATCAGATGTGACAGACGAGCAGACAGTCGGCTGAATTCTACTGTATCTATTTGTTTCACGTGTTTGCACAATTTGCACCCATAAAAGACCTAGTTCGACAGAAACCATAGCTTTGTTAGAGGTTAACTGAGCTTGTTGTGTTCATTCAGACAATTCCTCAGTCTTTGTTTCTGGATGTTTTGGAAAGAGCTTACTGTTATCTAACATGCTCATGCAAAATAAATCTTATCGGAAATTCCTGCGATAACCAACAAAGTAATAGTTGAAATATTCATCTATTGACACCTCGAATTTGTTGCTTGCTCTGAGCAGGACAAGGTTTTACTGAATGCTGTTGACAGGATAGGTTCTGTAAACTGGTGCTTCCATCCTACTTGGTTCCCATGACGACCTTTGATTCCCACAACTAATGATAACGATCACTCGTGTACACTGTGAACTTTGCAGCGTCTGTGTCCCATTTTTTTCAAAAGGTACTTCATATGAGCCAATCACAATTAATTTGCACTGCTTCAAAACCATTTTCGAAATATCTCCCGAAAACTTCATATGAATAGTGCATACTAGAAGATCTGGTCACACATTTTGATTACCCACAGTTATGTTGCACGGCAATAGATGTCTGTTATAGCTTATCAATAAACACAGCCAACAGCATATAAAAACAGACAAGCTTCCACTGTTAGAAAGAAGAAAACAGTCTACATTGAACTAACATTCAAAAATGACACTTCTTTGCTTCGAACCAAGAAACCCCTCGTTGCGTCAATTAAGCGAGCCTAAAAGATTGCTAAAATCGTGATCCTCGACCACACTCACAAGATAACGCTACCTGCTTCAAAAATGGAAAACAACACCGTGGTGGCAAATCACTTCGTATGTATTGATTTGTATGTAACTGCGGCAAAAATTACATCGGCAGTAGCGATAGGTGTTCGAGCTGTGGGATGGAGTGGCAACCGATCCAGTGTGTCCAGAATGTGACTGCACAATCTACTTCCCTCATTCCGTGATCCGCAAACTTCCGTCGCCATTTCCCGCTAGACACCTGTTGGCCACCGATAATCGGATTAATCTGGGATGGACACCCAGGGTTGTAGAATGTCACGCTGATCCGCATTTTCCACATTTCACTTAGTCGGTCGCGACTGACCGTCTGAAATTTACAGTGTTTGCAAAAACGTTTATATATAGGTCTTAGACTGCGACGTACGTAATAATTCTACACTATGTTCACCACTCCACCTGCGTTTCATTCCTTCACCTCTCATCCCATTAGTGTTATATATATATTTCTAGTTATTTTTGTTCACTAGTTTGGAGACAATAGGGTATGTCGTCTATGCTCATCCGTGTGCCTACTACTATGCTCAAGTCGGTGCAAAAATCAACTCTCAAATTTCCCAAAATATTTACATGGGAGATGATATGTCTCGTAGATTTTCGATTGAACTGGCCATAACAATGTGTTGTTTGCTCGACTTCCTTCCACCGCAGGCTTTTCTTTCGAGTACGTGGGATGCTGGCGTCAGCAACCGCCAGTCAAGTTTACTGCTCGGGAATTCACAAATGTCATCTACACATGTTCATTGAGATTCACCGGTGGCACAGCCTGTTTTCGAATGCACCGATCAGCTACTTCAATGAGGACGACGGTACACTTTTTGCCGCGGAGACCATCCAGGCCTAGAATGCCTTGGTTTGTGTTAACCTGGTAACCGTATTCGTTGACAAACCCAGAAATACGTATACCATTGAAACAGTTTTTTCACACTGGAGTTTCTAAAACCGAATATGAATAAACTGACTCGTGGCTGAAATGATGTAAGTTATCGTATGCTTATTCAGTGTTTCAGTGTTTGGATGGTCTCTGCTTGTTCACAGTCCAGCTGTACAGATTTAACTGTCGCCCGTTATTCCGTAAAGATTTGCATTAAAAAAATTATTTTTTCCACAAGTTTGGTTCGCAGATGAAACGAATATTTCATTCGTTTTTTCTTTCCTGAATTGTGTGCCGTTAATTCAAACAAACGAGGATTCTAGACAGTCAACTAACCGATAGTCTCAACTTATCCCACGTTTACACTGTGTACATTAACTTAATCTTGTAATGTACACATAAGTTAAATGTGTAATCAATTCAGTGCCTTATTTTTCGTGATGGTTGGGTAGTTATTTTTCAAGTTGAAAGAAAGATGCTCAATCGTCCAAACGTCTTACTGAGGCCAATTCTGAACTACCTTTGGACTTCACCCACGGAACGGACAATTTTCTGATAGTAAACTCATTTTTATTTTTAATTTATTTTGCTGGATATGGCAACATCAAGCTTCAGAACGTTCGTTCTGCGTACCTTATTCTTAATTCCTAGAAATGTTCAGTAATTCTTTCATAAACATCCATTCTTACGATCTGTCAGCCACTCTGATGAATGAAGTTGACATTAGCTAGCAAAAGCAAGTCGTTACAAGTCAAACAACGCACGCTTAACCCACGTATGCCCAAAAATGATACAAATTTGTTGATGAAAGTATGAATAGATTTCATCCTGGCCTTATGCCCTGGATAGGTTCGAAATGTTAACACTGGGTTGATTGTATTAATACTTATGGTTCAGAATAGAAGAGGTTTTCGTGAATGAATTTCATAGGTATTTTTATTTTGAAAAAATAATTTTAATGTTAATCTATAATAAAGTTTTGGCACAAACTTGAGGGCAATTGAACCTTCGTTGTAATAAGGAGTATAAGTGTGAAATGCACTTGCATAAGCGATATGTAAAGTTTTGGAAGTATGATACTCACTTGGCTTAATCCACCGGGTTCCGGAAATCTGAGTGGAAAATAACTTACATGCTCCATTTTGAATTACGAAGTACTGTATCGAAACAAGGTGGGAAATTGTTTCAATAAATCTGTCACATATATTTTATTACACCATGTCAGCTCAAAATGATTCCATCAAGGTTTACCTATATTTCCAGACGGTTTTCCCCATTTAGTCTGCAGTCGACCTTACGGACATCTGTAAGCAGATCCAGGCTGCAGATAAGTATGACAATTTAACCAGTAAAAATCGTAAACACTCTACAGTTCCTGGTTGAAATAGGTTTCTTTGGAGAAAGTATAACTGTAAATGTTGATAAGTTTGACGTCCTGGTGTTACTACAGTTCAACTGCCACGTGGTCATCAGGAATTTACGAAAATCTATCTGAATGCGAACGCTGCGATCGAATGTGAGTGATGATCAACTTGAAAATTTACGAAGTAGTTGGAAATAATCTTATGTCTCTTAATCAACCTTGACTTTTCTGAAATAATCACCTTTTGGCAGGAATTCAGCTTTACTTATCAGATGTGTACAAAATGTTATGCTTCGAACACAGTCTCAGTTCAAACTGATCTGTCGGTCAATCTCTGGGAGGTTTCCACTGGCATAACCTGCTTTGTTAGAAATTGGCATTTTCAAACTAAATTACAGATTATTCTCGTTACCGGTGTTTATAAAATATGGATGTTTAAGTTACTTTCTGCTTTGAAACGGTTGAGAAAATTTGTGCTACTAATATTTAGAATTTTAGCTTAGGTTCGTCAGTCATACATAGTAAGTAAGCGCTCCAAGAGGCATCCTTCACGGGAGTAACACAAGAAGGAACCTTTGAATAACAACTTACTTAGCTCTATGATTTACCGTGAGACAATTTATCAAAACAACACAGTGGTAGTTTTTTGTGCATTCACGCCAGTCACTGAAAGATAGACAGATTATGCTTAGTATGTGGCAAAGAGAACACCAGTTAAATATGTCATGATATCAGAATCGGCGTCGATTTCGCGGCCGGAATGCTCACTACGTCAATGTTGTTCGTGAGTGGGGACGTGGTGATTATGGTCGACATAGTTTATCTTCATTGAATGTGAACCTTTGCGGGTTCCGTCCACACAGTTACAAAACGAACGACGCCAATCTGTCAACCAAATGTTGTGTGTCTGAGGGGTGTTTGGTAAGTGGATCCCGTGTATCCGCTTAGACATAAATGTTCGCTGTCATCGCGACAAACACTCACCTAGGATTTTTGCTTGTCTGCCGGTAAAAAATACAGCCTGTCTTACGGATGCACATATCATCACAAGTGGAAATGAACTGATAACATATCCTGGACAGAAAAGTTGGCTGATTCATGATGAGAGTGATGGGAAACTGTACTGCGAGTGGAAAACGACATCTTCAATGTAAGACCTTGTTTGTTTCAATCGAGGCTGATCACTATTTTACACCTACATCATTGACTACAAGGTCATTCGTAAAAGTCAACTTTGGAAAAGTCTACTGCTAGATACAGTCTCCATCGGAGCTTTGTTAACCTGACCTTCGCAACGAGATTTAACAACTCTAAAGGATATTTTCTGGTATGGCCCTATTGAAAATATATTCCAACTTGTTGACTGTGCTACCGGTAACAATTATCCAGCCATAGGTAACAAGAGTTTGGTACAGCCGAACCTGCAGGCCATCGAACTAAACAGAGGAGTGGAGGTATTTTTCAGCTCACAGCACACCACATTGTATTAAACGATTCAACCTCTTATTTGTAAGAAACGGCCAAACTAAGAACAGAAGCGTCTGTAAATCCATGAACTCGAGTGGACAGAATGTCGTCAGTATTTATCAATGCTTCACCAGTATACCGTCTTTTATGAGTTCTACATGGATTAGTTAAGTGAATTTCATTCCACGTGTTCCCAGGAAACTCTCAGCCACTGTTGAATCTAATGAGCTACAAGCTACTGTCATCACATCGTTTGTAAGCAATACAGTGAAAACAAACCAACTGTTGTCGACGCGTATATAAGAGAACCAACAAGAACGTCTATCTGTTGATTTTGCTGGGCGATGACAGTTCACAACATACTGGCATTCTTATGGAATGATAGGTTTCTGAACCAAAATTAATACATACTATTGGGTTTCACTGAAAAGTTCATTACAGCCTTAGTCAGATCGGAATAATTATTTCGAAAACAGAAATGGAAGCATCCGTGACTTTGGGTTGCATGTTCTGGAGCTAATTTGATAAACTACACTAACGCCAGATTGGTTTATGGAGAAAAATCAGATATTTTGCGGTTTCAGCAAGCCATGCGTCAGCTCTGTCTGGCTTAACGTTAGATCAATAAAACAGTGGTTAACATAGTTGCCCCATAGAAGACTGACAGGTGTTTGGATCTCAATCATGGCAATAATGTACACTGCTGTCTAGCTGTAACATTAGAAAACTCACGTCTGTTGTTTCTTTTCGAATTGTGCCGGCTGAAAATCTATCGGAATGCTGAGCCTTCGGCCATCAACGAATAGCATCTAACTCATCTCAGTCGGACTCTTCTGCGGTTCATTTTTTGTGTTATTATATAAACAAGAAAATTGATCGAACTCTAGCACATGCTTTAAAAAGTAATAAATTTTGACCCCAAAACTGGTTGTTGAGCGGCTGGCTTTTAATTCAATTTAAAACGGTTCACAGAACATACTTTATATTTCTAGATAGACAAAAGCCAGTTTAGTTTCCTTTGTGTTGTATCACAAGACTCAGCGCCCAGGACGAAGTAGAAGAGGCTGTAACAAATTGTTTGCGGAAATTTATTCCAATTTCAGTAAACATGAGATCAATCGAAACGGGATTGTTTGAATCCGATAAGGATCACATACATTTTCATTAAAATAGTGTACTTAGTTGACAGTAACTTGAAATTTTCAATGAGATTCTCAACAAAATCTGGATGTAGTGTTCCGTTTTACTTCTTGGCTGAATATGTGTTTATTAATATAAATGAAATGATATAACAAATGGTGAGCAAGTAGTAATCAACACAAACTCCACATTCGTCTGTGCAGCCAACGTGACAGTTGCAAGAATATCCTTCTGCATTAAAATTTGTGTTCCAACCAACCATGCCTTGATAATAATGCAAAGTGAAAATTTTTACGCTTCATTGGTTTTGCCTGAAAATCGGGCATTTCTCTAAATAAGTGACAGCCGCTGTGAAAGATCAGCTGGATGACATTCAACAACATGATATCTGTATAGAAACGTTTACTACCATCACCAAAGCGTCAGAGTGAAATGCTTAATTTACAAACCACATACTCGGACTGAAGTTTAAGTTTTAAAATGCGAGTGATTAAAATTCGAACTATCTTCTTCTTGGTAAATAATGTTCAAGTGGGTTGTGACAACAGTTCTGCGCCAAACGTATGTCGTTACTGCCATACAATAGATGTTGGTACACGTTTACTTGTTCGTTCACGATTTCATTCACATCAAACCTGTGGTTTTCGTACAGAATTTTGTTATGAACACCGAACAGTTGCACAGTTTCCCAGCATCAAGTGTACAAAAACTATGAAGTTACGCTGATTAGTTTGGGCTGAAGGAAATGAAGTATCCCAGGACCGCGTAGGTGGTCCTGGAGATAAAAGCATATCAGTGTGATGCAACAGAAAACGACCTGTATCTAATTTGGACCGGTGATCTGCACTATATTTCTATCTTTGAATTTTCCCAAAATTATGTAAAATTTCTGTTTGGTGCCTTCATCCACCAATGAAATTGCAATCATAGGGATTCTCCAATGAAGTAAAAGAACTGAATTCTGGCCAATCGGAAGATAGCAACCTCCATCTGAAATAGTATAACGTGAAGAGTACGCACGAGTCTGTGTTGTGACGTTGAACGAGTAGCTAAGGTGCATGCTATTTCCAATAAATCGTAAGTTGCCCGTAGTCAACAGTATTTTGGAATATGGACACCTTATTGATTATGGGTACAGAAAGCGCAAAACTACAATTTTACTCTAATACCCTGTGTTTCCTAACTTTGTACCGAGAGTATTATTCATGTATACTTTGGAATATTAGGTCTCAGAAAATCCAGCAAAGTTGTAACTTTGCACGTCAAGAATATGCGCCTACGTCATTCTACATTTAGTAAAACAGGTTATAATAACAGTCGACTTGATGGCGTGTTTATTACAAAGCTTGCTAGTCAGATGTTGCTAAAGATGATGATGGACTAGTAGATTCTCATTTAATTAGGTCAGTAATGTTTAAAACAAATACTTTTTTGTTCATTACTAAATAGTTAGCCTACGTTATTTCTAATAAGAATATGTCATCCGTGGTGACGAATGTGTACGCCTTCTAACTACAACCGAAGTTCCAAGGCTTGCATCCTTTACATTCATAAATAAGACACGATACAGCGTATTATGTTAATTATGTAACATTTTGCTAAATAAACAAGCAAGACGTCAAAAAATTGTTGTACAAACAATTCAGCATGAATTTCAACTGATGAATTGTGTTACTTCGTGAATATGGTGACTATGATGAACGTTTGCAACACCAATTCTAAACAAACGGTTTTTGATTGCATGTTTGAATAGTAACCAAGTAGTTTAACCAAGTATCGTTAACGCGTCTGAAAGGTGCTTGACCATATTCCGTTAATCATTGCTTGAAGCCAGAAACGGTTCAACTTATGATTGCAGTTTACAATGAGTAATTAGAGGAGCATAGTCTACTGTACTGAGTTGGTCTCCATCAGAATAGACTCCCGAACAGCTGGTGTTCTCCATAGTCCGTCAATTCTGACACCTACCTCCGTTGAACATAATTACCCAATGAAATTAGACAAATTTTTCATGTATGCGATCCATCCATTATAGAAAGAGTTTTCCATCTATACCCTACTATTTAGTATCGCTTAAAGTGTCATCTTCTCGTTTAAGCGCATCTTGAAATACTTCTAAGCATTTCAGCTGTATAACCACTTTTCTCACTCCAAAAACCAAAAACATAGCCGGTGCTAGCGTTTGAACAAGAAATAGACTAAACAGCTTACGTATGTAATACACGCATCTCAATTCCATAGGCTGACATGTACCTCACTCTTGATTTCTTTCTAAATCGACGAGTAATATTTTCCACGTATTATTAGTAAGAACATCTATATTTTGAAGCAGAATAATCCGATACAAAATCTTCTCGCTAACTTCTTTCTCGCTGCCACTTTCAGCAAAACTAAATATGACTCTGCAAGTCCTGTTTACGGTGTTCATTTTGGCTGTCTGTACAACCTTACCAAGTGAGTGACTAGTAGTTTGGTTCATAAGGTACACTTAACTGTCTCAACCAAATTTCACTTTTCTGCGTGTTCGATAAAAGGCCTGCCTCATAAAATTGCACACAGCAATCCAACCTTAGCTCTTGTGATGATTGATCTGTCAATGCCAAGGTTTTATTAATGCAGTGTACGTAGGTAATTTAGCCATAATGTGTCGACTGTTTCGTTCAAATCATTAAGTTTAAGAATGCATAAATGATTGTAATGATTGCTGCACGTTTCTGGCATTGATCTCAAAACAATAACACTAATTGGCACTAAGTCCAGTTGAAGTGTTTGTAAACGGTTTAAAAGTTGCTCTATTTTTTATTTTGTTGAGTTTTAATAGACATCAAGTTCTCTGCAGACAAATTGATAAGATTTTAAAGAACCCACAACGTTTGTTCATTTGTGATTCGCTTCTGTTTGAGTGTTTTCATTTCGTTGCGGTTAATGATTCGCAAGACAGTGAAATCACCTCATCTGTGTGCCCGCGACTGGCCACATCTTCCTACAGTTAAGAAGAACAATACTTATTCGATTGAAGCACTACTGCAGTATAGTTGATTCAGTGGCTGACACAGACACTCCGATAAACGCCTGTAAAAACGATTTTCAATCCTACCCTCTCAGTTTTTGTGGTACTTTGACTTTGGTTGAACAGATGTTGGTGTTCGTAATGGGAAGTAGTTGAGTAACTGTAGGATCCAGTATAAACGCAATCAGTAACTTCAGTTCAATCGTATTGCTATATTTCAGCAAGTGATGGGAAACACAATAAGCATTGTTTTCTGCTCTACTGAATCGGATACTTTTCTGTGGAGGCGTGATTATCTTGACTTTCGGCGAACGCGACGAGGCATTTGAGAACAACAAGTCATTTATATGTCTGTATCTGGAACAAGCTGAGAAAATTAATACCATCTGGTCCAAATGGAATACTGACATAATGCGCGCCTTATTGTTTTATCACATTTTAATATAATAAATTGAACCGAGGTCACCACCTTTATCATGCTTGCACTTGAAGTTATCGGCGACGGTGACATAGTACTTTTGCCATAGTACTTTTGCCCCAAACCTAACGAATCGCACGTCTGAAACAGCTAATTATTCCGATGTAATATCTGCCATAGTTTTAAAGCCACTCTCCTCTCTGTTGTTTTACAGTAACCACGAATGCTTTCAGTTTGTCTCCATCGGAGGACCGTATTGCTGCCTTTGTTCTGGAACGTTTGCGCTCAGCTGATTATGATAACGCAGAAGATTATGATGGAGCGCGACTACCAATCTCTTCAAAACGCGCCGTACGATTGATGAGATTGGGTTAATAACCATCAGTGAATATTCTTATTATAATTGGACCACAATATTATTGAAATATCTGACACATTAAAAATTCGCTTGTTCAAAACAGAGGTTTTCTTTGCAATGTAAGTTGGGATGGTATTCAACGTCTATAGTAATATAGTAGGGAAATCCATTTGCAAAAGATTTTATTGAAGGGAACGTTTCTTCTGATTTACAAGTTTTGAAAGCCTAGAGGAAACTGAACCGGAATTTTATGTTACACTGTGCACTACTACCACCGTTTGGTAAAACATTGAATGGACGTCTCGGTGTCAATCAAGACGTAACATGGATACGCTTTCCCTCGATGTACACAAGCGGTATTTCTCGGTAAATATTTTGTCTATTCATCACTGTTCAAAATAAGAGTGAACACTTTCAACCGACTGCCGTTATAAAGTGGATTCTGTTTTTAAAAACAGTATCTGAAAAGGCGTGTCTAAAGCGGGGGCTTGTTTCACATTAAGAGATGAAAGTGATACGCGAGATTAAGCCACAGTGAGTATCTTTCAGTCGTTTCTCCTTCAGACTTATTGGCAATTAATGAAATTATGTATTATTGGAATTATCAGCCGACAGTCTATTGATTGCCATGAGTATACAAATTTGCTAAGAAATGAAAGCTCTGATGGGATTGATGAGTCACTAAAACCGAAATTACGTGATATAAAAAGCTTGTTTAACAAACTTGCGAAATGCTCCTAGTTGGGATTCATCGCTTTTCAAACATAAAATCACATTGTTTCTACGTCATATCTGGGAGGTGTAACAGTCATTAGAACTTTCTTATATACTTCACATCCCAATCCAACAGTGTCTTTTTTTATACAAATGTTGGACTCCCTACTCTACACTCTCAACGTGAAGCAGCTTCTCTAATTCATATCATCGATCAGGCTAATGTACTCACAGCTAGTGACTGTGTCACTTATGTTAAACAGAGCGTCAAAGACTTTAAAGTTGAATATGGAAGTGGCAAATAATGGATTAAGATCGCCAAGAGATAACGATTTTCTTCGCCGGACAGCCGCTGTATTTAAGCCAATACTTGATTTTTCAGAGATGTTTCGTTTTTTTAATTCTGGAGCATGCCACAGGTGAACAAGATAATTTTCTGTTGACTGTTTCCTCAAAAATCAATCGTCTTTGCTTTTCGAGCGAACTCCAGGTAATTTTAAACAGTTCGTGGTTCCTTGAATACAGCTCTGTTCAATATATCACTAGGTATGCGATCTACTACTAAATGACTGGTGTACATGCGGCAGACAGTGATTTGAATGGCTTACAAAAGAACAATGTAACAGGCTCAAGTCAATTTATGGTATTCTGGTGAGAGCGAATTGACCAGTTACTAACAGCAAAAGACGAGGGTCAAAACCAGAGAGTTAATGTGCAAAGGATTTCAACAATATACTCCCAAACTGAGAGACATTGAGAATTGTTCCCTTGAGATACTGTACTTCAGCATTGTCTTCACCTGTCCTTACATTACTACTACTACTACTACTACTACTACTACTACTACTACTATTGCTCGCTAATCTGCCTCAGGAATACGGTTAATTATGCATCGGACTTTCGGGTTTCGCGCACCTTATTGTTCTGATGTGCACCACTATATACGATAAACTTGAACGTATTCGAATCTATGCATCGTAAGCTGATATGTTCAGTTACGACGGATTTGGGGGGGAAACAAATCACTTCCGAGATTTTACAGTTGATAAAATGTAATCATTTCAAAATATATTGCACTTATAGTCTCTTCCTGATTAACTGGATCTTTCTGCACAATAATTCTTTGGGAATGATCTAGCTCAGCAGCGCAATGATGAGTGTAAGTGAGGAGCATGAAGAGTTCATGCTTTTGTTTTTCTCTGCTGTATCAGCTTATTAGAAGTTGTGGCTAAGTAACTCCGCAAAGGTGATAGTTTTAGAATCGCGCCAGCACCTCACTCGTGTTTAATTTCTCTGTGCAATAATCCGGAAAACACTTATAGAAGGTGAGTTAAAGAAGCAACGGAACCTGCGTACTGCGTTTTCAGAAAATCAGGTGCCCCTGTATTAGGTCACAACACACACATCTGCTGTATAGAAAAATTCACCAAGGTCAGTGTTAAGTAGCATATATCAGAAAGGCGGAACAGTTGATTAGCCTGTCTGAAAGTGCCATAACACTTGGATTAAGAACTATCCCTCTATCCGGTAACCAGAGATTTACTTCAAAGGTCCTATTGACACTGTCGAACAACAATTCATTTAGTCACATTGTGAAAGATTATCTAACCGGGGGTAAAGATACTCCTACTATCGGCAGAATACCTCAGCGCAGCACGGAGGTATATCTAAAATCCCAGAGCCAGCGGATCAGCGAAAACATGGGCGACCGGATGAGCCATCGCTCAACTGTATCAGACTAACACGGCAGGCAAAATAAGATCGATATCCAGGTAGCGGGTGCGACTGTTCCAAAACTCGGAGGGATATCTTGACTTGGTAGCAGAATACGACCAGAAGCCAAGATGGATATATTGCGGACAGCACGAGTGACGGGAGGAGCCATCGCCCAACGCGATTGGCTCAACGGACGAGGATTGATAAGCGAAAAACTCCTGACAGAAGGCGTCGGATACACAAACTGGGCCGAAGTGTACATGACTTGTGAATGGAAGCCGGGGACGTTGCTGACTGGAATTCTAAGTCAAATGCAAGCGCGTGCATAGCATTGGAACCGGAGAGTTGGACAATAAGGACTGTGCTTTACTGAACGCTTTTTTTGCCGCAACATTATACAACCACTCTTCAGTAAAGTTTCCGTTACCCATCGAGATAGTCAACAAAACGTCATATATTTTCAATCTTCGATCCGGTATACCAAAACAAAGGAAGACTGCAGTTTGATCGGTATAACAGTCAGATCCACTAGGTGAAGGCCATGTTGCTGGTCAACCAAATAATGATGGTTTATTTCGTAAGACTTTTCCTTTCGTTTAGTTTGTGCGTTGCTCACTTATATAGTTGAATTGATGCTGCAGTAAGCTCAACGCCTAAGCAAACTACTTCAGAAAACGTATCATTTAACCAAGCGGCCTGAATCGGATATTCACGGCAAAGCAGAATGTTCTCATTTGGTTTGCTAACTGCCACCGGATAAACCAACCGAAAAGTTGGATCACCTTTGATCTGTTGTGCACTTTTCACTTTATTAGTTGAACAGGCACTGTGCATTGATCGTCTGTCATTCTATCTCTCAAGCTTGGGTGTTTGTCCCAAATTTTCTCGAGAGATGTTATAATGTAAAACCGATACAATCTAGTCCACTGAAAGCAGTAGAAGAATAGATACACACAAGTGTGATCTAAACTGATAGCCCATCTTTGTTACAAAACTACATAATTATGAGGAGTTTGATTAAGAACTCAGCCGTTGCTAACTTTTTGTACGTGGTTATTTATCAGACATTATGCAGTAATGTTATTTTTAAAATGTATTTGTATACGCACGGGCCTTTTCCATACTTGTTGGTTTCCCAGTGTTAGTGGCTCACATGTGGTAGTTCTGACAAGAAATCTTTGTAGATAAACGTCATCTAAGTTAATTTCGTCTATAAAAGTGGAAAATTGTTAAGGAGTTTTAGGTTCTGGCCTCTTTTTGCGCATAAACGCCATATCCGGGTGAGCAAGGACGAATATAAGAAGAAACATGCACAGATTAGTATCATGATTAACAGTGATGTGCATATCCTGCTGAGACTAGCAGATCCAGGCTGCACGGTCAAACGTCATCTTCTCAGAACCAGTTTTTTACTTAAAATCTACCCTAGAATCAAGACAACCAAACCAAACGCCGAGGAGATCGGATAAGCCAACGGATAGGAGCGACGTACTTGACCATTATTACCTATTTGTTTACTTACCGAATTACTTGATGACAGGTCCGGACGATATATCGACATGTCTCCTGCCTGTAGATAATGATACGCTGGCCCAACAATACATATATCCAACTATATCTTTATTACTGCCTCAGTTACATCTACGATAAGCAGACCTTTAGTTTTGATCTCAAGCTTTGATAAGTGGAAGGTACAAAAATGCCAGGACAGTATTTTCTGTGTGGTTCGGTAGTCTTTCCCGTGGTATGTTTGTATTGACTAGGCCAAACGCATCCCTGTTTGACTCTAAATACTGGAGTTTCCTAGGGCTCACTGAAGTTGCAGTCATCAGTCGTAAAACCTAGCGTTTCATCGTGCAGCCTTTCTTGTGGACAACACTACCCACTGTGTTTTATCGTTGCACGTCAGTGTTAGATGCATAGGAATTAACACTGAAATTTCGACAGCCTACAACGCTTATATGTTTCAACAGTCCCATCAAAAAACGTAGGATGTTCAGCGTCCTATTATCAGTACTTTTCTATTGAGTGTTCAACCGTTTCCGTCATGCTTATGATAGCCATACGTGAAAAGCACACGATAAGCGTTTGAAAATATTTGTGTGCTCAATACTGCGTCAGGACGTGTTGTATTATACTACACACTCTGAATATTGTAAAGATCTACGGAAAGCTTCACACTGTCCAACTTGTTCTCATTACAGAAAGTGCACTTAAATTTGGAAGACACTATAATAAAAATTCCCATATCAAGAAACTTCATTCATCATTTCAATATCGGTATTGCTTTGATTAGATATGACACAACGGTACCAACTTATCAAAACACGTGACGAAAATCCAGTTACGCTACCTGCATCAAAAAACCTTTAACGCGCAGAAGTTGTAATGTACAATGCTGAAGTGTTTTTTCCATTTCGTGCGAAATATAATGCCAGCTGGCGTACGCAGTCCAGCTTGAACTGGATCATCTTAGTCTGACCAAGCTTACGTAGGGAGAATGAAGAAATCAGAACCTAATCGTTCTCAAAAATAGACTACTCCTAGAAGTATTCGTAAGCAGATTCGGCACCGATAATCAACGTTTCAAATATACTTCAGGGTCGTGAATGTTGATGCGAAACGACTGACGACTGACTGTGAAGCGTCTAAATTAACAGAAGAATCTTGCTGGATATTAAATTTCAAACTTTCACTAATGGTTTTGTGCAAGTTTTTGATTCCATTAGATTAAGTTAACTAATACACCGAGAGTCTGAAGTTGATTATTCTCCTGGCTTGTGACTAGAGATCAGGATAAACTATTTAAAATCATTAAGAATGTTGTTAACTTCGGAAAGATTTATAAAGCGGAATTTTCACAGTCATCCATGGAGTAGTTACACAAAATACGCTACAGAAATCATGCTATAGTATGCACAGATCATTATGCTTCTTGGTTATAGAATGTCTTTACGCGTAAAAAGAAAACATTCACGAATATTATTGCATAATTTGTCCACACAAAAGATAGCCGAAGGCGAGATGTAATCGTCACAAATTGGAGCTGAAATGATCTACACTATTTTGATTAACAAAACCAATTTGATGGGAAGTTTGGTCATTTTGACATTAAAAATACTTTCCATTAGACGTCCTATTTGCTAACCAGGTTCATTAATTCTTTTTCGATGATCTTGATACATAACGTAAAATTACCTTGAAATTAGACCATTACAACAGGTGAAACGTTTTTGCTCAAATTCAAATCAACTTTTTCTGTAATTATCTAGTGACAACAGACTATACATGAGTTTACTGTCCTGTTATTTAACAGAGCCGTATTTTTGTCACAATAAGCATTTCCATCTGCAAACTCCTGAGCACTGTAAATTGCTGCGGTAAAACACGGAGACCGTTTTATTTACCATCTGATTCTGGTGAGCTGTTTGCCATTTTTATTCTCATAATAATGGGATTTGTTTTCGAAAATACTACCCAATATGTCACATCAGGTTATGGCTCAGATGAACAAAAATTCTGTTGATCGTGCCATAATACCCCTCCGTAAACACAATGATGCGTCTGCTGAGTATCAAGAATCGGACAAATTGCACTTGTGTCTGACTACTCTGATTAAAAATATGTGAAACGGTAATACTCTGTGAAATGTTGGAGTAGGTTTCAAAATGCACCCGATCATTTCCCCCTATAAATGTAACTTTTGTTCACCCCACGCTGGTGCGCTTCAGCATCATTAACTTTTTATGATAATCCTCTACTGAGTTAAAATGCTTGCAGATGAATTGTCTATATAAAAGTTGCAAGAGTCCTTGAATGTCGGTAAGTAATACTTTCTAAAGAAATAAGTTGTGTTTATCAGTGTTTAAACAAAACGGCATTAAGTAGCATGGCTTAGGTACTAGTAATTTCAGTAGAAGTTCTTTGGTAATCATTCCAACCCGTGTCTACTTTTCCTAAATTTGTTCGTATAAAAACAAAAATGTGATCAACCACCACGTGACCAGCAGTTGACGGTGTGTCAGTCCTCTTCTGACAGTGAACTACCTGAACACTGTCCACTGGCACAAACGATCAATTTGAGTCAGACCATCTATCTTCAAGAAACTCAAAGGACAGCGTTGTCAAGTGTAAGACGTGAGTGGACCGCATAAGAATGATGGTTGAAAACAGACTGTTCCTTGAGCTGCAGAATTGGAACTGCATTTTACATAAATTACTATTCCGATGGTTGTGGTACAACCAAATTCACGTGAATTGATGTACACAATGAAGAGTATTTTTGGTCTGACGGATGTTAGACATACGTAGAATTTGTGCTTACAACTTCCCCAAATGTGCTCCGTTTACTCCATCATGTGTCCACCTGAAACTGAAACTGAGAAGTCATGTTTATCATGGAAATTACCTCCCACGTATTGAAACATCGAAAGAGATTTTAAAAGCTTAACATGAAACTTGAACCGTCTTACTTCAGTGTCTGAAGAAAGTATACTTTTACGCTTCACAAAGTGAAGGACAAACAAAAAATTACAATTATTTACACAATCCGATTTTTCAAGGTAAATAAATCACAAATTACAATACTACATTTCGTTCAGGGTAGTCTGGTTGCTCTTGAACATAAAATTTATCTAGGAAACGAGTGCTCAAGTTAGAGATAATATCAACAGTTAAATAGTTTCGATTGGTTCATTGGCTTTTACAATGTTATAAGAGAATGTTCTCTTTATAAAGGACAATGAGTGTAGAACACAAAGTGTCCTTCAGTGGTGCAGATGTGATTCTTATATTCTTCATCTATCACCTGGTTGTTTAGTTATGTGAAAACATCGCAGAAGACATAGGGAGACGTTTAGGTAACAACGGAATTGCATTTACGTGACAATGAAACAGATAGCTTTCTGAGTGTGACATTAAATTTCAATTCAGATCTTGTGAGACAAAGCAGTGAGAAAGATTCAAGTACTTATCTCACTCAAAACAAACCAATATGCGATGACTGGATTATCTGTATGCCAGCGGGCTATACTATATCACTACACATGCTGGATTGATCCGATTAAAACACTCACATTTCTAAGCCACAACAATACAAAAGCAGATAATACACTTCATCTGGAGGTAACTTTGTCACGGTAACCTCTTTCTAAATATATGGTTTGTTGGGTAGGTTCGATCACGATCACTTCTCTCTATCGCTGCCAACAACTGATTCAAGATTTGGACACTCCTAGGAACCGTCCACACTGGTCAATCGAGTGTGGTATTTTCAGACTGGGCTTGAAAAATCATAGTATATACCGGCTCTAGCTTACGGTTGTCTCGTTTGAATGCATACCAGTGTGATGCACAGTTTGCGGTGGACAAGCTGCATACCAGGTTCAACCCGGGACGCAGTTTTATCAACACAGAGCGATCTGCATTCAAACCTACATCCCCGAATTATGTTTGATTTTGAAAATCGAAAATCTTCCGTAAACTGAGGGTTTTGACTATCCGAAACGTGTTGTTTACGATCTCCCTACTTGCAGCACTGAACTTTAGATCCACAGCTTAACCGAATCGTTGTTCAGTCAACTGGCTAACAAATCCTTATTCAACAGCAAGTATATAACCATTGCTTATTACAAATTGATGATCATGGGTTAATTCCCACAATATTAAACCTGAAGTCTAACAACAAATTTTCTGATAACTGCTGCAACTGAAACTCTGATCTGTACCGCTGCCCATTTTGCCATGTTCTTCTGTGCACCCGTCATCCTTTGCGTGCTCGTGGGTCAGAGGTGATAAAACGAAGGTAGTTACTTGCGTTGTATGATGGGCAGCTTCGTTTGTGCGTAGTATGCTAGTCAAATAGCAAGTGCCAATGCTAGGAAAAAGGTGTACCAGAAGCAACTGTTGGAATAGTGTGCGCGCTGTAGGGGGCATGCCTCCACGACCAGCGACAATGTATTGCTGCCCAGTGTGTGTGAACACATGTCAGCCTTGCTAATAAGTGAACGAGGTCCCATGTTTTAGCATAACCTGTACCGGATTTCTTGCAATAAACAGCTTCGTAGGCCGAACCTGTGTCGTCACCGAAATGCTAGTCAACGTCTAATTTGATGCATACTTTCCCGAATCGAACCATTTATTGTCAGACCGAATTTATCTTACGGAAACACAAATTAGTTATTGAATACCTTCTGTGCCCTGAACATCATGTTCAGCTGCAAATAAAACATTTATCTTCAACTGAACCATCATATTTTGGTGAATGGCGTCACCATATTGCTTGTAAGTCCACCAGCTGTCACCTCTGGATAAAACTTACATTTTTGCTTTGAATTTGAAGATACCATCAAAACGGGACCAAGTAAACTGCAAACAACAAGGTCATCAACTAGGTGATATGCGTTGCTCTGACACACGAGTTCTGCATAGAATGTGAATTCTGGTCCAGTTAGTTGAATTAATGCTGTCTGGTCTTTTATACTATGACCATAAGGCGACACTCTTTATCAAGTCGTACACCTGAACAAAATTTAACGCTCAGATTGCTCAAGCGTTTGCTAACTGTTGCCAAGTGAAAGCCCTGATTTCGACGGAATTCATTTGCACCGCTTTATGCTAGTTTATGATTATCAACAATCACTTGGCCAGTCGCTGTTTTGAGAAAATAAGCAGGTCCAAAATCAGTTTCAACAGAACACCCGAATTAAAACCATTCGGGAGACCGTAGGTCTGCGGTTTGCTTGTTAGCAAACGATATTTTCACAGTGGTGGTGTTTATCGTAGATCTCTCAAGAAAAATGCATATGGTCTGTTGGATCTTTGTATTCAGGGTCATGCGGAAGCCTCGACAGTTACTGCATGTTAAGCTTGTTCGAACAGTTTAGTCCCGAGTGTCCAACTTTGATGTCATAAATGGACATTTTCTCGATGGAAAAAGAACTGTCATCATAGTGTCTTGTGGTTAAAACTTTGCATTTATGAACCATTTATTCTCATCAACTGTAAGTAAGCACCGGATATGTAGTCAAAATCAACAGTATATCACTTAGCTTCAAGTATTTTCAGGTTCATAGCGGGATGTGGCAATTTTCTCATATCACAAGTCTTAAAATGTGGACTTCTTTTTGAGGATGTTGATCCACAGTATAAAATTGGCGCTCAAACCTATCACGTTAATTGCGGGTGGGATTTTGGTTTTTTCATTTGCTGAATTGCCTACTTTTTTCTGGTGATCATGATAATAGCAGATTTCTTTCAAGTTTATAAAGGCATATATAGGTAGGCGTACTAAACGACAGCTTGCTCAAACAAACCAGGTTTTGGACCCATATCTTCGGTAATTTTTATGCAGATATTTTACCAAAGAATGTTTGTTCAGGCACCCATCAGCTTGGGGGACACTGGCTTTCAAGTGAGCAGTTAGCGTCAAAGCGAAAATACTAATAGCAAGACTGATCAGAGCTTATCGATTGAGCAAAATGAACAAGATCGATACTTTAGGTTGGTACTGAAAGACTTTTGAATTATGTTAGATTTTCTGAAGAACACAGATATTGGTTTTACATTGCGATCACCGAATAATACCGTGCGTTTGAATTCATCACAAATCTTGGAAGTAAACAAGACATCGTATTGGCTGCATTCATCCAAAAGAACTCGTTAAGTGCTAATAAATTAAGTACCAAAAATCAAAGAACGTATAGTTATTCCCGATGTCTTTTTTGGTTGGAGTGTTTACATCAACAGGCGGACAGGTTGGCACCACCGAGAATGACACACAGAAGGTATAACATCTGCCAAAAAAGGTCCAATTCAATCGGCGGAAATTTTGCGACCACTCAAGATACAAATGAGTTCTAGATGTAAGATAAGGAGAAATGGGCTGCAGTATTAAGGTTCCGCTGACGTGGACATGCTGCATTTTGAACACGAAAATGTATTGCCTGCTTACATATTGACTAAACACAGACTATTGTAAATTGGGCCTTTTGGCCCAACTATTTACATATTCAGACGTGCTGACGCAAGTTTGATCAGGCAAATAAACATCAAGAAAATCTTTGATACCCCGTAGTAAACCGAAGGTAGATAATTGGAACCGATAACTGTCGTTAAGTTGTAGGTGAAGCAGTGAATGGAAATTTTTTCGTCAGTTTTCGAGCAATTCGCTCCTATAATAATCTCCCTTCGGCTTACATTTATAACTTGACAGTGATCACACCACAATCAGTAAACTTAACGGACCGCCAAGTTCTTTGCACTGGTCGAAGCTTTCTCAGGTAGTTTAACAAGCAAGTTACCAAGTAGTGCCTATTCAAAAATTCAGCTGAAGAAAGAGTTTTGAGTGATGTTAATGGCGTACACAAAGACACTGTTTTTTGATCAATCTTTGCTCACCAGTAAACTATATATAACTAAATAAATCAGAAAAGCTTACTTCGGTATTTGATGTCAAACTTCGGCAAATTTCCTACATACAACAAAGACTGAGAAGAAAAATTCACGCAACTTCTTGTAAACGTAATTTACATAGCAAGGATAATCAGTGAACTGGTGCTGTCCATCCATGCGAACTACCATGGTTGTGATTGAGTGTTTAAGTTCTAATGAAATGCAACTCATGTGATTCCAATTCGATTTTTTGAGCGTATTCATCCGCGAGCAGCAATACAAAAAGAATGAAACTGAGCGGAAATAATGTGACTTTCAGCAGAATAAACACAAATGGTAGGCACTAACATCATGCATCTAATGATGCATCGGAAGAAAATTAAAGGGACGTCTTCTGAAACTGAGAGGTGTGAAAAACTACTTCTGTCGAGTGAATGTATAATCAGACTAACCAAAGAGTGAATATATTGTTACACGTTTTGAAAAATCAACCTGGTATTTGTCTAATTGGATAATTACGTATTCTTAAACGTTTTATTAAATAGACAGTTGGAGGTAGAGACATTTTTTCCATGGAGTTTACAGTACGTATACACACTGTTTTAGACTTAAAAACGGTGCTAGTACAATTTAAGCTGCAAAAGAATACTCAACAATAAATGGTGTAACTATCTTGTGGCGAAACATCCACTGTACAATCGATTCTACTGCCTTAGTGACAAATAAGAAATGAAGTGGTTATTTAAATTGTAGACAAAAGTTTTCTAGCGAAAATGGAAACCCGTGTTTTTTTTATTCGGATTAGTAACAAAAAATGAGTTTATACGCAATGAACTATTGACACCACGTCATGAATTTGAAAGCTGGGAGTCAAGTTACCTGAGAGAAGGAACTACAGCAGAAACCAAGTGGGACGATCTCTACACTAGTAAAGAAACTTTACATTTTCACAGAATAAATGGGTGCTCGATTTACCAGCAATTGGAATCAGGAACGAAATCAACCCTTCGAAACATTTTTGACTTAAAGCCACGTGCTTGAATAGTAAGAACATGATCTCAGACCGATTGCAATAGTAGTTGTTATTTATGGAAAAACGAGTCCATATTTAAAGATATACAATAGAAGTACTGAGATCAGAGTTTGTCATTAGGTGATCGCAGTGGCACATGAAAATCAAAAGCTGTAAGCTGATCGACAAAAGCAACTAGATGAATCAAGAAAGAAGCAACATTGAAATTGTTCATCCAAACCTGATGTGGTATCATAGGTGACGTTGGATTAGTCCTTCGCTTGATCATCCGTCATGTCTGCGTCTGGATTAACAGCAAATCAGATAGATCTTTATCATTTCAAGATAGGGCTTTTAAACGAATAAACCGGTTCGTAATCACCAATTGTTCGGAATTCACT
Organism: Paragonimus westermani; assembly: GCA_008508345.1. Classification (NCBI taxonomy): domain Eukaryota; kingdom Metazoa; phylum Platyhelminthes; class Trematoda; order Plagiorchiida; family Troglotrematidae; genus Paragonimus; species Paragonimus westermani. The sequence continues at coordinate 57,879 of QNGE01004272.1, forward strand.
TGTTTTTTAGATGGCCACAGTGTGCCGTGTGATTGGTATTCAAACACAATTTGGAGCCTGGTGACAAAATGGAAATGTTCTGTCATTTTGTTAGTAATCTTACAAACGTGTATCGTGTAGATTCCGCTCAAATAATTTTGACGAAAATTCCACGGAATTTACGAATCTTGTTACCACTGTTCTGAGACATACCATAGATATTCTAACTAACTTTTCCAACGTGTGTTACTGAATACTGGCCAGTCGTGACTTCCGTCTCCTTATATAAGCAGAAACAACTAGAAGTTTGAGAGAGAAAGTCGTATGCTAATCGCTTTAAAGATTGAAAACCTCATGAAAACTCATTTACTACTTGATCCACATCAAACAAACAGGATTTCATCAATAAGGTGTTTTCGTGAGTCGTGTTTCGTATGATCATAGTCATGCAGAAGGCAGCAAAACAAATTAATTTTATGCCAGAATATACTATTTTTGTATGGCGCAGCAAGAAGACTGACAGTGGTGGATGATAGCATTCTTTGTTACCTCTTTAATCCCAAGCAACAGTATAGATCAAGCTTGCAAAAGTTCCCACTTCACACTGAACATGTCTGAGTGTTCAAGATGGCTCAGTCCCTCAGGCGTGTCTTCGTTAACGCTCAAAGGAATCAACCAGCCTTTGTCTCTCTCAGTTCTGAGGGTTTAACTTTGCAAAGTGAGCATTACTCACGTTTGCCGCAAGCTTCTCTACTTCGACTTGCCAGTTTGTAAGAATGCACCAAATCGAAGCGTTGCCATTTTGGATGCCGTCGGTAGTGAATATTTGCTTTTGAAAAGCACCTGGTTGGCAATAATGACACTCTGTTGACTTCAAAGAGTCCATGAATTCGAAACTCCACTGGTAGATTTCCGAAATTTACTGTACGACAAAGGTTTTTTTGGGCTACAGCGTAGTTTTCGCTAACACCCTCATTTCTAGGTAGCTATCTTTTGGTGACATTCAAAGGTGTTATTAAGTAAGCAGGTAAACTTGACAGTAACGCTAACTTTATAATATCCTCCTTAGAACTTCTGTGAGCATCACTTTACATCAATTCGTCGATCACTGTCTACTAACTTCGTCTCTACTGTGCCAACTTCTGAAAACAATAGGAAATCTATCATTATTTTACCTCGCTTCATAGAAATTGCGAAACAGTGTTTATTAGGTGGGACAATCATGCACCACAGCATACGCCCGATATAGTTAATAACGAATGTGTCGTTTTAAAGCTGCTTAATTATAGTTGTTAACGAAATCACAGAACCAGTTACACCCTAATTCTTTTCAAAAATTGTGATGGTCATCAGTTTCTTGAAGAATTCATTTGAAGTTCTGTTCAGAAACTTTTTTTGTTTCTAGGTTTGGAGTGGTTATTAATGGCGATATAACGAAATGTGTTCAAACAATTGGCCTGTCACATTTCGTGGCTGCAAGCCTTGACATCACAAACACACTTGTAACCGTCGACAACTGCTGCCTTATAGAAAATAAGGAACGCTGCAATGCTTGCTAAACTATCAACCTACTTGATCCTAAATACCTATAGAATTGTACTGATTTATACCTCAGGTACACTTTTAAGTTTTGTAAATGTGATAGAACTGACACCAGATGATTATTTTATGAAGTACGAGAAGTTAGTTTACAGATTGTGAGAGGTCATTGATTACCTAACAGCAGTTCGTTATGGTAATCATAATATACCAGTGACTAAATGCTAACCAATTTGCTGGTTATTTTTAATCTGACATGTGAAGCATAACAAATATGCACGTTCCAACTATTGAAGATCTTAGAAGGTAATTCTGGATGCCTTTTTTAATAAGCTAGGCATCACTTGACTTAGCGGTAAGAGGAGTACTGTAAAAGGCAAAGTGACTGGGAACAAAATATGAGAACAACTGGACATAGACGGGTTTAAATATTGAGATGCTGTTCGGAGTTCTTATTTTGTAGTCAACATCCTCTCATCCAAATGAGAGTGCTGATTTATAAAATACTATTGAAACCGAGCCAACTGTTTTAGTGTAAACAAAGTGATCCATATTCGACCCGAAATGTGAGGCATCCCTTTCATACACGTACCGTTTTGTGGGTACTAACTTCATTCACTCCGTTTAATTTTCTTTGAGACGTTTTCTTGCCGATTATAAGGTTCTGCCAGGTTGAAGAAGTTGTACGTTAACTGTATTAACCAGACTACTCCGGACAGACTCTTTTTATTAATTGCTCATCCTTATTTCGCCAGCGGTCAACAACCTTCCAGCCATGAAGTTTACAAATTAAAACAGTGGTAGGATGATTTGTTCAGAAAGGTAGAAACATCCGTCACATTTCCCTCATTATTAGTTTATTAGCTAACTCACTAGAATTCAAAATCTGCAACATATTTTCTATTTATATAGAGAACACTCATTTCCAATCAAGACAAATTTATAACCCGCAACTGATAAGCATGGCACAAAAAACCCATAGCAAGCGCATGTGTGACTATTACTGCAGGAGTACAAACTATTTCTTCCCAAAAATGGTATTGTTTATCCCTTCTAGACACAATAAATTGCAGTTGCATTGCCGGAGCTTTGTTCCTCCCACACGTAATTTGAATTGGTCAAAATAAGTTAACTGGATTGTCTTTCCTATGATTATTTAGATCCTTGCATTAACAGAAACATTTTTTGGTACCAGGCTTTAGTTTGATTGTTGCATTTCTTTTCTCAGTTGTTTCAATACAAGTAGATCCATTATCGAACGTTTACCTGCCCTGTGGGGTTAATTTTCTGTATACCTCTTCTCCAACCCGTCGGGTTGTGTGCAAAACAGAGTCTGTTTTTCGGTTTGGTTAGCCTAACTACATTCACTGACTCAGTCATTAGGTTAGCATCGTTCATTTTACAAGCAATCGTAGCAGGTTGGTTTTATTCCAGGAGCAGAGTCTGGATGTGACCAACGAAAAACACGAGGATCTACCTTCTCACAATAACACAGATATTGACAACCGAAACATCGATAGTTAGTATCTCCGTGAAATGACCAGTATTCAGGGTGAATGGGCCCACCAGTCGACGCTAAATACGACACTATTAGGGACCATAATTTAACAATTTGATTACTGATTATCACTCTACTGACTACCTTCCCCCCTTTAAAAATTGAAAACGGTGATTTACGCTTCGCTTACTTTCAAGACGTCCATGCTAATTTTGTTGGCAAGTAAACTAGCTGGACGTGTTGCACAGCTTCCGAGGAGGTAACAAGCTGGCTAACAGAAAAACCCCCATCTCCAGTGACCAACTAACCTTAATGTGTTTCAAGATGAATGAATCAGGAATTACGAGTCGCACTGAATAGACATTGTCATCTGGAAGCACTGCTAAAAGATGCGATTTTGAGATTTGTGAAATCTACAGCTATAGTCAGTTTTGAGACCTAAAGAAGTGATAGGAGTGACAGTTAGTTCTGCAGAGGTGATATGCTAATGGAACTAAAACGTCAAACAGCAGCAGAGGGTTAAACGTCATCAGCTCGGCCGTCTCGTTCAGATTCGACGCTTCATTTTCGGAGTGAAAGATGTGGCAATGAATTTTATTGTTTACCTAAAAAGGAATGGCTCGAAAATGAGGCCATAGCCGCAACCGGTGACTGAACATTTTGCATATCACTCACAAATATGTATTTCCTATACATATATAGGGTGTTTCGTCTGTAGCAGTTGCGTTCATTGGCAAAACGTCCTCATAAACTTTTGCGTTTCACAAAAACAACCAAACAGATTACCTATATACGACAGTGAGAAATATTCGATATTCTATTTATAACCGACTCCATCTTTTTCTCGTTTTACTGTGTGGAATTCAGGAAAGTCGTTAGCGTGTGACCTCCAGTTATTTAAACTTTTGGTGCAATAATTCAAAATCAACCTGAAAATGTGGAACTTTTGTGACGGCGACTTTTGTAAGAAGCGCATTACGGTACGGTCATGAAGAAACGAACCTCGAATGAATATTTACCAAAACGTTTATGGACTATAGTATGCCATTGAACTAGACATGAAACACTCAATTAACCATGATCAAAACGACCATATAACTAACTTAGATGAAATTTAGGGGATTTAGATTATAGAGTTACCGTGGAACACATTCTCTGTCAGTTTCCAATATGTTTCATATTATGTGAACCTTTTCCTTAGTGCCGATATGAGTCGTCCATTAGTATTGGTAGTACCATTGAAATTTTGAAGAGGAGCAAAGATTGTTCATATCGTATCAACGTGGGTCATATGAAATTGATTATTCTGACAACTTTGGTTGATCATTAGTCTGGGCAAAATGTTAACCGATGTCTGTGGCGTTGGTTTTTTTTACCATTTCTTCGAACACTATCAGTACAACACAATCGAATAGATAACATCCTGGCAATAAAGCCTGTGGGGATTAAGTGGTTTGAGATCGAAGGCGCAGAATTTTTGCACTGCTCTTGTTACACTGAGCAACGCTGTGTGACTCTGCACTATCCACTAGGAAATGTGCTGGAAGTCCCTCTGTCGCAGGGTTTGGTTCTTTCTGTCAGTGTATAAATCACTGTGACTGCAGATGAACTGGTAGATGGCAATAGGGACGAAGTTATTCAAGAAAGATTAATCCGGGCACCGGTGACCAATCCTGCGAGTGGAAATTAACAAACATATTTCCGCTGCGGGATATGTGCGGTCAGTGGCAGATTTCAACTTTCGGACTACATCTGTAATACTGTGTTCTCTTGTGTATGGAAGGTCGACAAACTGTTCCCACTTCAGCTATGATTGCAGCTGGCAAGTAACCACTCGCTTTTGCAACGAATCTGACAGGATACCCATCCGCAAACAAAACATTCTTCATGTTCTCATCGTCAAACTTATGGCGGCTGGCCGTGCATAATTTCCTTGTTCGATGAAAAAGCGTTCGCGCCTAACCGTCTTCTTACAAGCCGACGTAGATGGCTGCGCATTTTGGGATCACTAGACTAACCAACAGGTTGACACGTGCCTAATCCGCTTAATTTAAGTATGTCAGGTCTCGTAGATTTTTCTTCACGGTTTTTATAAAGATTCACACGAAGTTCTCGTGTAAGTGTCACCGACTTTCTTAATTTAAAGTGCTATTTTCTTGATAACACCAGGGCACCAAAGTGTTTAGTTTATGTTACTGTTTGTTTATGTTTCAGCAAGCCTGAAGTGTGCCCAGTTTTCATTACACATTTGTCTTTTATATTCTTGTGCTTAAACTCACCACATACACTGGTCAGCGTTCCGTTTGACTCACCTAAGCTGGGAAACACTAGTTAATTTGTTTCCATACGATTGGAATTGACCTATCGGCGTCAGACCACACCCTAAACGCCATTTACCGTTCAACTGTGAACACGGTTTTCAGATCAGAACCGATGTTTACGTGACTTTAAACATGAAGCAGAATTGAATAAAGTGAAACGTAAGGGCTACTAGTGAACGATTGATCCCGTTAGCTTATTGATACATCTTATCAGCTCTAATGTTAGAAACAATTAATTAGTCCACAAACTACGGGATCGTGGAGAATAATATGCAAAAATTGCTTCATAAGTGGTTTGCAAGTTATCGCGTAATCGGCCGTGTTGTCTAGAGTAGGAATCACACGGATGCTCACAAGTTCAAAAGCTTGTTGTGTTACTACCTCAGATCAACATAAAATTCGATGTATAGCGGAAATGTACAATATAAAGGCCACTTTGATAAGTGAGCTTGAAACAAATAAGATTTACGTTAGAGTTGCATCATTGATCTGAGCACACTACAAAGAGTGACAGTACTCGGCATATCAAAGCCAAAACTACGTAAACACATCTAACATCAGACTTTCCTCGATCACAAGTTATGTAGATAGACGTTTATCCGCTTTGAACGTTCACCTCTGACTGTTGCGATGTCGTTATTGCACTAAATTTTCTGGCCCTTATTAGGTGGAACAAAATGATAACCTCTAACTGCTGACTAACAATAGAACCTTCGTGTCATAAAAAATCATTGTCGCCCAAATTGCGTTGCAACCTGCTGACACTTTGTCTATTTTCATCCAACGGCCTGGAAGTGACGTTCTTCTTCAAATTACTTAGAACTGCAGGGCAGTGAGAAGCCTGTATCGAAATGTGTCATGACAGTCTAAACATTATTCCTATTTTCTAGAAGATGCAAGACCATGATTATTTTCCGGCCAATGTACCCCAGAAAACAACTCTGAGCTGGTGTTTTATATAAGTCAGTGTTCATCAGAAATGCTTGAAAAACTTCACAATTTTTGTCACGATATTATTCATATTCCCGCAATTCATCGGAGAGGCTGTCGCGGCATATTATGTGTTCTTACCAGGTTGCGTTGCACCGTGCTACTTAAACAGAGCGAAAAAATTCATGTTGCGGTACGCTTTCATTCCGTTTATTTTCAACAATTGCAAACCTATCTTTACCTCACGAAGATGCATCTAACCGCACTAGTTTTTTTGGATAAGCTCACTGCTAGACGTGCGGATGATAAACCACAGGGTTTGGTTCACCGAAAAGTAGCACGAGGTGGAGCGTGCGTTGGCGGCTGTAGAGTGTTTATAGGCAGATTTTGGTGCGGTGAGTGGTAATTGGCTGGTTTGTGGTATAAATCCGGGTGTTAGTTCATAAGTCGGCAAGCTGCTGGAACCGGTAGACCTCAGCAAAGTGTTTCAAGCCTATTTTTCGGATGGTTTCTGTTTCGACTCGTTAGCGGAATCCCATAAGAAATTTTAAACTTT
>QNGE01004273.1:0-19101 GCA_008508345.1 Paragonimus westermani
CCATTTTTGGACGTAGCACTAACACGCAAATCAGATGGATTGTTACATCAAAGTGTATATAGAAAGAAGACTGGAGTGAGCAATAACTAAACTTCAACAGCTATGTGCCGATTAGTCTGAAACGAGGCCTTGTACGCTGCTTGACAAATAGGGTAAAAAGATTCTGTACGCAAGGTACGATAGAATGGGAGCTAAGCATGACACAGGAGATCATTTCTAGTAATTTCTACCCTGAAAAATTCATTATCAGAAACATGCAAGAGAGACCAATGCAAGCGCCAATAAGCACAGTTGATAAGAAAAAAATCCATCTAACTACCGTTCAAAGGCGACGTAGCAGCCGAGCGGATAACGTGGCAACTAACTGATGCCATTGGCAGTACCTACTAAACTGCAAGTCCCGTCGTAACGTTCCACTCAAAGCGGACGGTGCCACTTAATCTCGAAGATAATACGCCTAACATTTCTGCCTCATTTTTGATCTATTCATTTGACTGTTCGTGTGGTTTAGCATATATTAGTGGCACCATTAGGCGTTTATCGGGAAGAATTCGTGAGCACTGCCTGGAATGGCTTCGATCCGAAATAACAGAGAGCATTAACTCATCGATTCTGGCCCACATAGTTAACTGTGACCGAAACACAAACACGTATAGGGCGTTTCACATCGTCTACCGTGCCCCGGCCGCCGAGTCATGAAAGATCAATTGGCGGATCCTGCCTATGGTCGAGGCGGTCGCAATCCGATTGAGTCAACCGGATATTGTTCAAAAACAGTTCGTTCAGACCTTGGGATTACCGTGGCCAAATATATACGTTCAGCTCACGAAGCAATTTGATCCCGTCCACCCCCAACTCACCCTAAGTAACGCTGACTTCCTAAAACCTCCCTCCTTTGTGAGCATAACCACAATGAAGTCGTGTTTGTGATTTCTCAAATCGCCTTACCCTCGTACCGTTTTTGAACAGTAATTTCCTTTATTTCTACTTGATTGGATATATACTTGTACCAGCCTAATATGATGATTTACAGAAAACAGCTCTGGTTGCTGAAACTAAAATTGTTTTAGTTTGAGATCCACTCGCCCATGAACGTTTGCGCAACGTATTGCCACTGGCCATCTGGAGAAGTGGTCAACACATGTTAACGTATACCGGTGATCTTTTGAATAAGGCAGCGGCTCGACTGTGTCAACATGGACATAACTGAAACATGCGTCGGGGTTGGCGAATGTACCGGAGGCCTTGATGGTATACAGGTGGACTTTGCTGAGTTGGAAGTCAGGAGAAGTTCTCAGTAAACTTTGGACTCCCTGTTTTTAACAGTTTGCACCATATATCTCTTCCCAGCACTCGTGCCACCTTCAAGCTGATTTCAGATCGATTTTTATGACTGAATACGTCTAGGGACTGATGGTTGGGAATAGTAGTGGTGGGTAATCTCTGAGGACGACGATTTTTTCTGGTATAGTTTCAATAGCGTCACGAGTGATTCGGTGCTTCAAAAAATCTATGGGGTCTACCCTAAAAATCACGCTTCATCAGGTTTAAGGTTATGTCATACTGATCGAAACGTTCAAAAACTGCACGGAAATGTGACATGCGTTGATGTGCATCCTGGCTCGCTACGAGAATGTCATCACCATAGGCAGACACAAAGTGTACACCGCGGAGGACCTGGTGCATGAACCTCTGAAAGATCTGAACTGCATTTCGCCAATCAAATGACATGCAAACATACTCGTACAGTCCAAATGAAATGGTGATTGCCGTCTTCACTACGTCTTCTGGGGGCATGGGGATCTGGTGATATGCCCGATACAAATTAAGCTTTGAAAAAATGGTCATACCGTGCAGACCTATCGAAAAATAGTGTATGCGGAGAATTAAGTACCTGCCGGGGACGGTGGTGTCGTTTAGAGAGTGATACTCACCCTCACCAGGTGAAATTTTAGGTGCCATATGCAAGAGCTAGACGCACGGACAACTGAAGGGTTGAACAATGTCGAGTCGTGGGGGATCCTTGAATTCAGATTCGACTGCTTTGAGTATCGCTGGCGGCAACTACCGAAGGAGTGTGACGGTAAGTGGTCCTTTAGTGGTAGTATGGTGGGAAACGTCGTGTTTTACTTGGGATAATGAGCCTGGTGGATTGATGAGGCGTGGGAACCGTCGAAGCAGGGTTACGAAACTGTTGTCCGGTAAGGCCGAACATAATCCCACTGAATTAACCAATGTGGTCTTACCTTGTACGTACAAAGCTGTTGTGTACAGGTCAGTGGCAGCCGTCTCCATGAGTGTCTGGATTGGTCGCTTTCCATCCCAGTTTGACTATTCTGGAAGAAACAAGGCTGAGTGCAACGGCGAGCACGTGTTCATACCGACGGTGGTAAAAGCAAACACTTACCGAACTGTTGTGCATGCGACCTACTTCGTGAATGAGGGTTTGATTTCGCTTGTGGCCGTTTATTTGCTAGCAGTTTCGTTAAAGTGGCTAGCTGTAAGCACATTTTTGAAAGCTTCTCCAGATTCGAGGCATCATGTTGGAGGGTGTCGAGGTCATAAGAATTTTGCATCTGAGCTACTTCCTGAGAAGCGTAAGTGTGATGCACCGGATCAGCCAAATCTGCTAGTTAAGTCAACGGTGTGTCCTTCTTTGAAACAATCAATGTGTAACGGGGGTTGCGTTAGAGGTTCTGAAACCACTGGTCCGTTGACAATTTGTTTGTTTGACAACTGAGTCATGTGACGCAGCAGCTGTGAGGGGGTGCGATTTCTCAATTTAACGCCGGCGAGGAGCTTGTCCTGGTCAATGTTTCGGCCACCGCGGCCCACGATCGACACCTCTTTGTTAGCATTTCAGCGTTCGGAAAGCAACGCTAAGCTGGGGGATCGGCATATATCGGTGAATAAAAATAGACAAGTGTAAACCACAGAAGCACAGCACCTTACAACCTATATTTCAGCATCAGGGCCATAATGCACAAGGAATCGACATGAAACCGGTTCTAGCACTGGATATTGTCAATGGGCACACGTAAACCAATGTGTCAAATAAGATGACACTGGTTCTGTTTAACAAGTACCTACGAATGACACTTGGTGGACTGACAGATGGTAATTCCCAACTGATCAACGCTTCAGTCACGTCCGTCGGAACTTTGTCATAACTAAGTGAAAAGTAGGTCAGCCGCTTCCCCTCGGCCACGGTATTCGCAAATCATCAGTCAATATGATTGATTGTCAAACGTCTACGTGAATTTGCCCTAACACTTTTAAACGGAAGAAACAGATTCAAACTTCCTCAACCGAGACGGTCTCCTGCCACCTAGGGCTGAGTATCCGACAAACTGTCATCGAACTGTTCAGAATCCATTCTTACGATAGATCATTTTCCGGTGTTTCTATAGCAAACGTTTGTGTACCCAAATGAGCTCAAATCAAAATGCCGAAGCTTCTTACGATCAACTATCTGCTGCTACCCTAACAGCTCTTCTCGTCTCCCTTGTTTACGGCGACCAAACGGCGCAACATCGATTGCACTTGGTAGTTCGACAACGGCTGAAAGCATGTGGCGCACAATGCAAATTGCCGGTAGACAAACTTATCTACACCCTAGCATCATGGAGCATAACCCCTCGACCTCATTGTCTAAGGATGTTCCTGCTGGGATGGCCAGAAATGGGTGACACATTAGCATTTACTGCAAACCTACTTGCTACTCAAGGCGAAGTAAAAACCATTCATGTATGAACAGAAAGGTTCGATTCCAGCATACATTCGGGAAGCTCACTCCCACTGAGAACAATCAATGGTGGGGACTTCAAGTATCTTCACCTAGACCGAGAGATGAATGTCGACTTTTGTGCTCATGAACTAAGTGTACTGATCTGTACTCCGCGTGTGAGTGATGAGTTCTAACAAAAACAATATCTCTGTTTAGTACTTTATTCCGAAGTGGATTTTGACCGCGATTAAACGCGCACCCGTCCAAGTAGGTAAAGGGTTTTTGTTCAGTGTTACAGAAATAAATTTATTTGTGTCTAACAATGTGAATGTGGATACACCGGGTACAACCATAAAAACAGTATGTATTACATATCCATCAGAATGTTCTGTGGGTTAATTGAGTAACTGTGTAAAAAAATATGTACAAGCAAACACGGTAAAGTTACATAATATAGTGATCCAAGTTTTTCGGATTGGAAGGCACAGAAATGCATAACCCACCAAAATGATCAACATGAAGATATACAGATAGAGAGTTGGCCAGCGGTTTGGCAAAGGTAACAAAGTGTATCTTATGGTTCGATTCCGGAAGATCTGCACTAGCCCATAGGCAGCTAAACTGGATTGGCCCGATCGATAACTACATGAGGGTACTCCGAGTTGCACCAATTTGCCCAGATTCGATCGCTCCAACACACCATCCAGTTGCAGTTGAAACGAACCGACTGGTAAATGACGGGCATCTGGTGGAACTATCCAATGGATCTTTTCTGACATCCCAATTTTCTGCTCCCATCGGAGAATATATGCCTAGAATAGAGAGTGGTTGTATTGCAACAGTTCAAGTACAGCACCATTTACTCATCCAAATATTACCAGCTATTCTAGTGAACACATAACTTTCGTTCAGTTGCACAAAACGTAATACAAGTTAACAGTTTTGGTCTAAAAACCTGTCAAATATTTGAGAAGGAAACGCGCTGAACAATCAAAACGTATGAAGAGTGAGAAAAACCAAAAGGCATTTCATGAAAGAATTTGTTTCACATGAGAAGTGTTTGTAATGGAATAATACTATGTTTGATTACAGAACACCTGCTCATAGGTTGCAAATCCACGTGTAGAAGGGAGTAATTATTCAGTGTGTAATAATTGCTGACTAGGTTTTAGTGATCATCGAAGTTGCATCCGGACACTTTGGGGGATTCGGTTTTAAATTGTTAGAAGCTCAACATCTGAGCCTAGTGTAGTTTTGTTCAATGTTTGGATTTGTATAAACCAAAACAACTTTATCGGACCACTCGAAAATACACGTTTCCATAAATACAGGGAGAACTTGGATATACAAACTGTAGCGATTGTGGAGCAGGTTTTGGCACGTTGAAGGGCATGACGGTCGTTGAGCGTTAGAGACCGTATGCACACGAGCACGGAGGTGAATTACATCTGGTTGAATTGAAGCAGTATTTGACAAGTATTAGGCAGATAGGAGCGAAGGGTGTTTCGGTCGAAGGAGCTAAGTAATTGCTAGAATACAGAAGGCGGTAAGAGGGAAACAGAGTGAACTGAACAAACCAGCAAGTCTGCACATATCGGATTGTTTGGAAAGGAAGATGCTTCATTATCGGTTGGAATTTATCATTCCATTTTGGTAAGTAGACATTTTTTGAGACTTTCAGAACAGTCTACTGGCAGACCATTAGCGCATATACAGATTACTTTATTATATCCGAAACTAGTATCATGAAGTGTCCATACGAAATAGACCTGCATTTAGGCTATACAAAAAGTTTCCCGAAAACTGCAGAAGTTTCCTAGCAATACGATAAGAAGCGTAAAGTTCTAATGAAGAATATCATCTCATGAAGATGACACAAGCAATATCCAGACAAACCACAATCCAAAACCTAACATATAACTAGTGGATGACGGACTTACCACGTGGTCATGCCCACTAATTAGAACGGCCGGCTTCAAATGGATTATAGTCTACAAGTATACAACAGTTAGTACCAGAGAATCCATAATATAATCACGTACCTCAGGGAATCCGGCACCATACGGAGTAATGATTGGATGATGTGACAGAAAGATGACTACGTCAGAATCATCAGCTGGTGAAAGGTCGTTGTGCTGAGGCCATGGCACATACTATCAGAGTAGACAATAGTCTAAAAGTTACACCAAACCTACACCGTATAGCCTAACAAATTTGAGACGTTTGGGAATGGACAGGTGGCCAAATGCACTCTTAAACCTTTCACATCGCTCAGTAGACATTGGATCATTCCAATCCCCGCCTACATCGTTATCACCAGGAATCACAAAGTACTGATTGATAACAACAGTTAATAACCAAGTAGACGATGATATCACTTACCGGTAGAGCATGTGATGATATGAAGAACTGTTTTAGTCTTTCAATTGCATGATAAAACGCAATATCTAGCGCATCCACCTCACCTTCCACCAGATCGCCTAAAATCAGAATCGCATCAGGTTCGGTCAGTCGGCGCACACGTTGAAAATAGCGCCGTAAGTAGCTACATCGTGCCAACTCAAAAGTAGTCAGGTGAATGAAATGGACGGAACATACCGGTCACTGTCCAGTAAACTGAAATATTCCACGTAATACCAATAAGGATGATATAATTGGACATGTGGATCGGCCACCACTAACAGACGGACTTCATCGTCACATGAAGGTCTGTTAGACAATCCAGTTAGGGAACAGAGAGGATGCGATCACTTACTTACTGACTGGCAAGTCCCAGTTGATCCAAAGAGGTAAGATAAACTCACCAACCAGCACGATGAAAAGGAATAACAGATTGAACAAGGTGATGAATCGGACCTTTCGATTCCATCCGGGACGCACACACGTAACGATCGCAGACCTAGGGGTCATTGATCAAATCACCAGAATAATCTACAAAGAAAAACACTTAAGTAGGCTGATGATTGAAATATACTGGTCGGTACATTTCAAACAGGAAGGATGATAATATCATTACTGTCAGAGGCAATAGTAGACAAACACATAACTACAAACTTGATTATAACACTCAAGTAGATTCAGCGATGAACGACTCTAAGTGGCTCGTATGTAACAGCAAGGGAAAAGTCGAAACCAAACCAACTTTGAAGTAAAACACGGCACAATAAAAATGTGACCAGTATCCTACACGTTCCAGTCCTATCACCAAAACAGTTCAAAATGGTCAGCGTATTGTCTTTCGTGGAATTACGTAAGGTAGCATCAGTCGACTTACTATCTGGTAGAAGCTTTATTCCACAATTCATGAAAATTCTGAGTGCATTTTCCAGAATATCACTTTTGAAGTGGTCGAAAAATAAGAGAGAATTCTGCCACCGTCATCAAACAACACCTGAGTTGGAGAGCGCTCGAGACAGCAGCTCATAAATGTGCCTACTGCATTCGAAGCGGATACACAACGATCGCAACAAAATGATATACTTCACTGACAGTCTGCTTAGTTGGAAGCAGCCCCAGGAAAACATGTTGAGCAGCAGACAAAAATATGACGACCACAAGCTCATGAGTGTTTCTGTGTTTGCCGTAGATACACCAGCGATGAGGTCGGAAACCCGACTCTTCTCCTCCAACTCGGTTCTGTAAAGCCCCCAGTGACATCAACCGAAGTCGATCGAACACCTGAACAACCAAGTACAACTCAAACCATAGCTGCCCTTGATCAAGGCTACACGCCCAAACTTCAGTCCACGGTCGTCTAACCAGAACCCAAGGTCGTCCAGATCAACTTTGTTCCCTCGGATCGGCGAAAAGCGGAACACGACTACTCAAGATTCTAGCTTTCTGTGAATTTTCACAGTTTGTTAGGAGCCGTTGCTTATTGACACAACTTTGTAACGTGTGATATTCGAAGTCTACAACAAGCACTTATTTATATCGATATTGGACTGAAAACAAGCATTTCATATCCGTATTCGCCCGCATCAATACGTTAAACTGGTGAATCATCTTGCCTATTCAAAGTTGATGATTTTCACTTTTCTATCATTCTTATTGAGCAAATTGGTCAATCCCGTTGTGTTTTAGAACATTTACAGTTGCACAGGTAACTTGAACGGTTAATAAACCGCTTCCCGATTTTAGTGTCAGTAATGTCCCGAGACAGCAAACAGAACAGAAATGTCACTAATTTGTTGGCGCACACGTATTCATAATTTGGAATAAGAATCTTGTAGTGCGGTTCAAAGTGGCTAAAATGCACTCTCATATTTGACGTACCATTTGAAATATGATGCTTTCAAATGGTGTCAAGGCATTGACCATTTATATATCACAGCTGGTTGGAAACTTGATCACGAATTCGCATCTCACTGAACAGTGTTCACATCACAAGGTGACAATTCTTAAGCGTGCGATCGAACTCGAAAAAAACGAATCGAATCGTCACTTAACTTCTTCTGATATTGATGAAAGGGACACAGAAGCTCAAGCAACTCTTCGACTCCGGAGAAAGGCAGTGTTGGTAACATAACACTACATCTATCAACCACAGCTAAATGAACTTGTCTGGACAAGTTGAACTGCTCCTCAAAGCGTTCAACCAGGTCACCGTAATAAGTTGTAAATTCATGAACCAACTTTCCCATAGGCAGTCTCGTTACTGTCATGTTGAAGACCAGTACATCGACGAACGGAGGAAAATAAGCAGTACGTTGGTTGATGACATGGTGTTCGACATCTAACTAGCTTGCACAACAAAGTAGTCTTCACAATCCTTAAGTAGACTCTTCCCACGTTAAATTTTCAGTTCGTGGCGAACATCAAAATATTCACAATCAGAGAGCGTCAGTAAGCGATTATTCATGACCTCTGACAAATAAACATAAATCTATTCTTCACATTTGCAGTATTTCTTTGGAACAGAACTCTTCGCAACAGAGTCGCACGGATGATAGCATTTATGCCCAACACTCGTCTCGGTTACACAATTGCGGTTGTTGTGTAATAGGGAGCTTCGTTTGTGAGTGGTATACTGCTCACAATTTGAAGACTAACAGACGAGTACCAACGCCAGAAAGACAATGGACCAGAAGCGACTATTGGAATAGTGTGTACGCGCTATGGGGGATGTGCTACCAGGACGAATGACAATGTACCGCTGCCCAATATGCGTAAATACACGTCGGCCGTGTAAATGAGTGTACGCGTTCGTGGTCCTACGTTTTAGCATAAATTTTACAAGACTTCGTATAATGAACAAATTCGCACGCCAAACGTCATTGAGGTCACAACACGGGAACTTGGATAGTCTGACTGTCACGCCGTTTGACAATTAATTCATATGGCCTCATTGCTACAATCTCAATTGGCCACTGTACCTTCACGAGTGGATGAACTCAGAGTAAGGGATGACCGGAGTCAGCATGTGTCACAGTATGGTCTGAGTAGAAGTGACTTCCAAAATGAACGTTGCTCCTTAACGAAGTGGCGTCACCGGCTGTGGATCAATCTGTGTCTACGGTTGGGTTTCATGTAGCTGTCTCCGTGTGTCACATTGACGCCTTCGGTAGTGGAACGCATATTTACAACAAGAGATCACCAATCCCACCGAATGAAGATGAACACTGGACACAAAACACAAGGTTTTCACTTCCGGAGCAAAACGAAATTGAATGTCACTGATAAGTAGTCGGGGACTTGGTTGAAATCAGTCGTACACCGTTCGTATTTTGATTATTACTCATGAGCGAATGTGATCGAGGGTTTAGAAATGACATTTCTATCGTGTCTAACGTGAGGTCAATGGTGCCGTGACCATTACGTTTGCTTTGCAAAGCGTCGGTCGGAGTGCAAATTCCGGTCAGGACGAGGATATCACAGTCTGCTAACTCTAACAGAGGCAAAAGTGTAAAGTTTAGAAAACAGCTGGTTTAAAAAGTTACCTGAATAAATGGCGTTTGTTTGGAAAAATGCTTTTGGATATGATGGTATAATACTTCGTTCCTGAGCAGCTAGCTCAGCCATCAACTTGCAACCTCGTACCTTAACCCAACGAGCTTGGCATACACAAATAAGGACGGTGTGTGCACCAAGTTTACATGACAAGCATTTACAATTGCAAAAATGTCCTACTATAAAGTGTCCCCATGATGAACCACGATTGACAAGCAGTATTGACCATAGTACTGACATATAGGCACAAAGAGAGTCACTTCGGACACGGGGTTCAATTGTCAAGCGTGCACGTTTCAGCAATTATGGTTCAGCGCTGGAGCACCAAATAATCACGTATAACAAATCATGTCTTCAAATGAATAAAGTGAAACGACGGCCATGAACAGCTGAGCAGATAATCGATTCAACGATCGGCCAGAAGTAGGTGTAACGAAGGTCGGATCGAGAATTTAGATGGCAAGTTAACACTACCTTTTGGTAGGAAGTCAAAACGCTACCATACCGAATCATCGAAGTTTTCTTAAACAGCATTAGGCTGATTGATATCGAGTTGCTTATACAATGAAGATGTAGAATGCTTTGTCTATTGAGTGACCACATTACGACCTTCACGAATATACTGGAAAATTAAAACCGCAGCCACTGATTAATTTATTATAGACAAAAAGTGGCACATTTTGCAATTGCACATAAGTAACATCACGGAAGCTTGGAAACATTAACACATACATACATACATATATATATATATATGTATATATACATAACTCGTTGATTTGACGTACGTTTATATGATTGATAACTGCAAAGATGCAACTAGGCAATGGCTACAATAGAGACGCACTGAAACAGGTTGCGCATGAAATGCTGTCCAGCATCGTGGAAAGCTACCGTGTACAGATCTAGGCCTAACAACACACACATGATCCGTCGTTGCACAGCTTCATTCCATTCGATTGTGTATTGTTTTGCACATAGCGGATGACATGCTTTTTGAATAAATTCTTATTCAGCTGTTGGCTTAAGTACTGTTGTTTGGGTAATTGGCAAAATCGTTTGTTTGAAACGAACAAGACTGTTCTTCCGAAAGCCAACCCGGTTTCAAGAGTGGCACTCTGGTGGGTTAGTCTACATTCTTGTTTGTGCATTCTGTGTAGGTGCTGATTATCGCCCAGAATAGACTAGAATCAATTGCATTTCTCTTTTCCAACTATTTTGGAAGTTGTTTTCCTAACCGTAGCTTTTCATGATTCATTCCTGTTGGGAGTGAATACAAAGATTAGAGACAAACAAATTTTAGGAAAGTCATCGTAAATTACCTTCATCAATTTTTGGGAGCTCCGGTTAAAAGCATGGAAAGTTGAAGACACGCGATCACATTCAGCAACTTGCAATGACAATGAGATAGTTGGATGTTGGGAAAATAATGTCAGACGAAGAATTAACATTGTTGATAGTACAGTGGATCCGCCCAACAAGGTCTATTCACGAATGAGAGCCGAAATGATCCCTACTGGGAATAGGACAGGAGTTTTATAACTAGTAGACTTAACGATTCTTGATTTTTGCCGGGTTGCAACGAAATTCCGTCACAATTGGCAGTAAGTTGGTTTCCGGAGACCAGTGAATTACTGGAATGAATCCGCAAAGCCTACAACTGCATTTTTAATCGTCCCTCTAAGCGCACATCGCCGCTGCTTGCGGCTACTTTGAGTTCCACTTGCTCACTATTCATTGAGGACCACACTCTGTTTCAGAATGGTCAAAACTTGGGTCTTGCTTAATCCAAGAGGTTCGACGCTGTCTCAGGATCCATTCTCTAGAAACCAGCGCTTACTATGCTGCAATAAGTTTGTCGGCACAAACGCATCCAAAATGATTTGACAGGGATTCTGTATCACAAGCGAGGGCTCCTCGATAAACGGATTTTCCGAACGGCAACAAATCGTTCTGGGGAAATGGTCTTGTTTTCCGAACAGCTAACATTACAGGCCATATCTTACCCACTTGGACCGGCTTACAGATAAATGGTCCAGTCACAATTGGCAAAGCAAACTGACTCAGTCACAAGCCCGATCAGACCTGAGAATCTAATGACGACTGACAGATATCTGGTGTCTACATTGTGGGGAGACAGTTTCGTAGTCGTCTTGACGTCTACAGCCGCTCAATAAAGATCCATCGACGTTGCGAACCGTAATAGGAACTAGTGAGAAATTTCCCGTTTCAATGGTCGGAAAGAGCCAATCAGGTTTTTGTCAAAATCCAACGGCTGATGAAAGGACACTTGGTGCTGAAACTACCAGTGGCTGGATAGGGATTCATTGTCGCAACAGATGCAAGTGACGTAGGGATTTAAGTCATGCTGAAACAGGAAGATGTAGCTAAACATGACAGTCCATGACACCAGCAGAACGAAACTGTTCGGTCACAGAAAAGGAACGATAGACAGTAGGCTGGACTTCGAGAAATGGGAGACCACATTAGTTTGGCTGACGTTTCCATGTGGGGACTAACAACAAACCGCTGTGGTGGAGAAAATCAGTGATGGGCCTTCAAGAAAAAGCTGTCCGTTGGACATTGCGACTGCAAGAAAATAAAATCATGGGTCGTCATGCGCCTGAGAAAGAGAGCTCATTTTTAACGCACACTCCAGAAAACAACCTACAGATGAATTCCACAAGAACGACTGGAGTGCAATCCCAGAAGCCTACAAGCAGTGCAACGAAAAAGACGCCACAATCTTGGAAGTTATTGGCCAATTTTTGACTGAGACCGCCTGTGAAAAGCGAAGGACATACAGAAATGAGAGTAATCGGAATGCACTGGTCACACTTTTGGTGAGATGGTATCGTAATCTTACTGCGCCAACTGCGAGAGAGAAAAAGCATGCAGATAACACCGGCAGAGTTGCATGAGATATCTGTAGAGGAATATTATCAACTGACTCATGTGGAATGTCACCGAAATCATGAACTACTGAGTCAAGAGGCCGCTGATCAAGGATTTATTATGTCAGCATGTATGCATTGGCGTATCAACAATGTCAACGCCTGAATTGCACTAATAAATTAAATCAGTTCAATTCTAGTCAAGGAAAGCGGATAACTATGAACAGGAAAAGTGATGAGCCCCTACTCACCAAGTAATTACAGTAAGTAGTATATCGTCGTTGTGATGGGATATCTTACAAGGTGGATCGAAGCAGCCGCCGTTCACGATCAGTGTGACATCGTTGCAGACCATGGAATCTCACAAAGAATACTGACCGATCAAGACCACCGCTTTGAAAGTACCGGAACTGTTTGGTGAGTTCAGTAATGAAAAAGGTCCTAATAATGTCCACTAATCAAACGGATTGACTGAAATATGTAACTGCACAATTAAAATGCGATCACTGGATAAAGGTGGTAACACCGGCGCTTTTTATTGAAAAGCACAACGAAGAAATCGCCACTTGAGCTCACATATGGACAACCGTACGCTTTCCAGTCGGTCAGGAAACTGGTCTGTAGGGAAAACCAAGGAATGAATACGCGAGTTAAAAGAGGTGTGGAGGCTAGTTAACCAGAGCGTGACAATCTCACAGGCGGCAAAGGAGCAATCGACCGCAGAGTTATCTGGTTGATGCACTGTTTTTGAACATAGTTCGGATACAGAGCCTGACGGAGTTTGAGTGCAACAGTATCCGAATCCAGAAAGTTCATCGTAAAGTGGAAGGGACGTGATGTAATAGTGGAAAGCCGAACCTAGTACATCTGGTCAGCGATGAGAAGTCAAAATGGAGTTTACGAAGATCGCCTACACAAACGTTATGACGTGTCGATCAGAAGAGGATACAAACTGAGTGTCAGCACCATTTTCAGTACAAAACCACTCAAGAAACAAAGGGAGTCTGAACGACTCTTGCCACGGGCAGAGTGTGGTAAAGATGAACGATTAAACCGTGTTACTCGTGAGTAGTAAGACACGATGAAGTGTCGGAGTAATCGGAAAGAAATGCAGGAATCATTTATGGATAATTTGGTGAAAAATGGTATATTTCATGCAAGAACTCGGCACCATTCTTAAGCCACTCGTCCTCGGTCCACAACACATCGGGTTGCGGTTGAGTGCGACAGTCGATAAAACGTGCGAGCCGCCAGATCGACAAGTACGCACACTTCATTTTATGAAATATATCTTGTCCGCGTCATATGCAAACAGACTGATTGATAATTTTTTATATCTAAAAGGTGTTCAAGTTTAATCCAAAGGCCCATTAGCCTATCACACACCACCTATGTACAGCAAGCAGTGAGTTATCACCTTGAAAAACGGAACTACTGTGGACAGTTATCAACTGTATGTTGATCCTTACAATGGGACTGACAATTCTGAAACAGTCGCTGTTGAGAGTTGTCTCCGGAAAAGAGATTTGAGGGCTGCTTTAAGAAGACGGCTAAAAAGAGGATAACCTTCGGTCTCTTCTGTTAACAGGTGCTGGACCAAGCGATCTCAAGTTGAAGAGTCGGACCGGAATGTACAGTTCAGATCTTAGCATAGATGACAATTCCATGCTGCTCCGAACAAACCTACATCATCCAAAGAGGTTTCGGTGAGAGAAGAGTTGACCGAGCGGTGTAGAAGTGAAAACTGAAAACAGACCAAACTTGTAGACAAAATTTATCAATCCAACCTTATTGGTTAGTTTGTCCTGACACACGAAAGCGCCTGTTGCCGAATAAACGAGAAGCTTGATTTGCACCGAATGGATCGCAGCCTGTGAATGAGCCCAATTTGTTTGCTGGTTCCACAATTGTCTTGAAAACAGTTTTACTGACCTGGTAAACGTATACACCACAGAGTTGTTTAGCAAGTGGTAAGCATCAAACCCTGGAGATAACGTGCTAGCTGGATGAAATCGGAACAAGTAAAAATGTGCTAGAAAGAGTATCCGCGTCGGATAATCAAACACTTTAAGTCACGAGTAGCCCAATGCATGATGCGAAAGCAGTCGATCGAGGAATGCCTGACTGCAAGTGAACGTCTTGACTTCCAACAAAGGTGACCTATTAAAAATACAGATTAGCATAACCCAAGGTGATGAGGCACAGTTAGGTTTTCAGATTTTACACTTCAGAGCGCCTGCTGTCATGCGACATACTATCGGAACCCAACATGAGCAGTCGAAATAATCGAGTTTTGAACTAGAAATTGTGCGAATAGTAACCAATATTACAAACACTGAGGTGCTCTAATGTCCATAAGTTACGAAGATTATTTCAATCCCGCGAGATGCCACACACAACCAGTGGCTGGGAGAATAAGAGATTCAAAGTTCAGACCAAAGCTAAGCAATCCAAAGTCTGTCGAGCGTCAACAGAGAATACGCCATAGACGGGGGTTAGGTTAGCGATGGATGACAGCCGAAAAACAATGCCGTCGAATCAACAAAACATAATTCACTTTCTGTCAAGTGCAGCTGAAGGGAACAATGTGCACAGTTGGACAGAATTAAATGAGCAGTTAGGGGTCAGGAATTTATTGATAGCGAGAGAGGAAGAAGCGAAGATACAAATGGAAGAAACACAACTCAACGAATATCAACCTAATCCGAAGCACGTGAACGAAAGTCAGTCGCCATTTACCATCAATGATGTCCGAGTGCAGCTTAGGCGCTTGAACGAAGAGGGTGAAGGGTACACCCTTACAGATAGCAGAAGCAAATGGTAGTACTTGGTGATGCAACAAAGAACAGTTTGCATTCATTTGAACAAAACTGAACCCGCACCGATCGGTAGACTACACACCGGGGTGGAGTACGGAGAGGACAGAGTGGCCGGAGTTGTCAAAACGGTTGCCTTGCTTTCGGAGTCGACTTGGTCACATGTGGTGGAAATCAGGCGGTGCGACTCCGTGGAGTTCAGTAAAGATGGGGTAGCCTTGTTTACTGCGAATATACCTCCAACGGCGGCACAAGACGTGTTGGCTTGGGAGGATATCGACGTTACAGTTGGGACTGGTTCTTCATCGGGATCCTCTTCAACCTGAAAGAAGAAAGTTAGGAGTATATCCGCGCTGCCTAAGAAATACACATTAACAACACAGACAGAAACAGATCAATGGAGCTCCCTCATGCCTGACTGCTACATAATCACAAAAAAGGAAGCTATGGTCGACACCAAAAACATGAGAGCGAAGGGAACCAATAAGTTGTACACCGATTCCCAACCTTTAAACAATTGAAAACATGGTGTCTACATCTTGCAAACGAACAACCAAACTGTAAGTGAAAGTAAGACGTCATCAACATCCTTACGGCTTTTACTACCCCGCATCATTAAATGCACCTACCACACAGTCATCTCGAAAAACACCGACAACATTCACACCACCAACGAGCTTCGTTTGCTGCCATCTCACCCAACGTCCCAAGTCACTGTCTCTGTGAGTCGCGAAGACCACAGCTCGACAGGCGAGCCCGATCTACAGTGCCCAAACCCAATCTGACGTTCATTGTACTGTTTGTGTCCATGCTGAATGTATCAGAGAATCGACTGGTGAGAATAAACGAAATGCTTGCGTTTTACAACGTACCCTCTTGTCATCTCGATGGACTGGATAAGGGAAAATCAATGCTCTAGAAACAAACGAACCAGATGAACTGGTATTGATATGTACGCCAAGCTTGGCATCATCAGTGCGTGAGTGTTTCAGCGTATAGTTTTGAAACACTCATGCACTGATGAGGTCACCTCGCTTGGTGATGAAACGTTTGCAACTTAATACCAAGCTCGACGAACATATCAATACCAAAACCATCAACCCGAGCTACGAACAACACCACCACTGTTCCCAACCATCAGAAACCAGATGAACATCCATTTCGTCTGAATGTTGATGAAAGCAACACTTATTGAAATCGGATTGAACACGAACGGTTCCGTGTTAGCGAGCTGAAATAAGTGTTAACACGTGCAAAAGATATATTGTTCATTCTTTTTAAATCCGTTAAAAATCCCACTACCGCGAAAACTAACGTCATACCAGTGCATAAAAACGAACAGCACAAGTTGCTAACAGTTGCATCATTGGTACGACGAAACCAATATGTGTAATGGAGGTGATAAAATTATGGGCAGAAACTCAGTCACATGTGGTCCGGAATCAGCGTCTTTCGTAAGACAGGCATGTTTGAGTCGACTATATGGAAATAGTGAAAGAAAAAAAGATCACTCGAGATACTCACATGTCCGCCTAACTGTTCGACTAGTTCCCGAAGACGTTGCAGTTTCACGTCCTGATCGTGCAGCAAGACTAACAAATCATCCTGTTCCGATTTGATGCTCTCTTTTTCCTTTGTGGATTGATTGAGCTGTTCTTCTAACATCTGAATTAAACCGGCAAACATGAAAGAGGAAGATCGAAATAATGCTGACAGTGATCAGAAATTAGGAAAACGTTTGCACAATGCACCAAATCAAAATTTTACCGTGTAATAATAATAACGTTTCAAGGTTGTGTATGCTCATCAGGTCAGACTGAAGATTAGACACAGAACAGTAGTATACACAACTGGGCCATAAGGGCAGTACTGCAAGCGTACTAGTGTGGCTGGATGCGATTGATGTGGTATTGATATCAGCTACGTGTAACTGGTTGGATGTTGTCTCACCAATACCTATGCGAACAGTCCGAATTGGTTTCATCACAAAGAGTATCTGTGATAGCAGTGAATGATTGCTTCATGTTGCAGTGTTACGTTCTTTAGCACACACCACGCTTTTCGTATGAAGGTTTATGATGGATTATCAGACCGGAGGTGCGAGTATTCCAACTCTCGATGGAATATCTCAACGTCCAAAAACCCACAGCGAGCCGATCGGGGACAGTATGGGCGACTGGATGAGTCATCGCCCAACAAACGAGGAATGGCAGGTGAAACCCCCCTGACAAAAAACGTCGGATAGACACAAGCCGGGCCGAAGTGCACACGATGTGGAAGCGGAAACCGGGGTTGCTGTGGGCCGGAATTCTGATTTATACACACGAGCGCACGTGTAGCATGACAACCAGCGAGTTGGACAATGAAGATTGTGCTTTATTGAACACCATTTCGCTACATGAGGACGACAACATAAGGTTCCGATTGTACTCCACTAGTTTTATGTGGGTTTAGGATTCTTTAAGCAAAACATGCATAAAACGTCGTTAGCTCACTGATGAAACGATTCGGTGGGACACGATGTCAGAATTTCTACCAGAGATCGCCACCATTGACTCAAGTTCAATCTGTGTGACTATAACTGCTGTAACAAGCTAACCACGTGAAGTTGTACAAATGAATGCTATAAATGAGGATATGGGCAACAATGGCAGTCACCGATTTCCCAGTGTAATGGTAGGGTTAAAATCTAGGGAAGGTAGGTAAGGCGATTCCATAGAACATCGTAAATAAAAGTAATCAAAACACTGTTGTTTCATAGTTAGCAATTAGTGCACCAGCACGATTTTTTTAGAGGTTTACTCGTTATTGGACTGCTATAAGAGAGAAAATTAGATGTAACTATTTCATCCCTCAAAGCCAATGGATTTTCGATAAATGGGATGAACAGAATATTACAGTAATGACCATAGTTTGAAAAGCTACGCTTACTTAAAATAATGAGAGTAACTCGTATGCTCGTCACCACACAAACACGCGGGAATCTTGAGCTCCATAGCAACTTGTCAGGACACTAGCGACAAATGGGAGGTCTTTACAAGAGTGCTTATTGTGGGACATATGGGCGCCGATCACGAAGCCCTATAACAGTGAACGAAAAGAAACTTACCAAAACACACAAACATGTACCCGCAGAAAACTCACACGAATTCGTTGTTCAGCAAGTGCCACTGCGTTCTGCAATTTCTTGTTTTCCACCTAGGTCAATGAGGAAACGGGAAGGAATGAGGAGAAACAGGAATATTACTGGGTGATAGTCAGAGACTGAAATGTTCGGTTCCGTGAACAATTTCCAGGCAGAACAGTGATTATTGGATTGACACTTGCAGTGAGCTGTCCAATGATCACGTAAGATGCAGTAAACGTTCTACATGCCAAGGCGTCTGGACCTAATCACGTGGTTGTTTAAATGTACGACGGATCATTCATACAGCAAAATGGAACGCACACAGGCCTTATATATTCTCCCTTTCAGCGACAACCGAACGTCTCTCCGACGCCACAGATGACGCAGTCTGGCAAAGGCAACTCGTGCCTTTGCTATCCTCGCCGATATCTCATCAGCAATATTACAGGCTGACGAGATAGTGCTACCCAAGTATGTGTAACTGTCCACAGTCTCAAGCGGATTACCTGCAATAAAGAAAGTAGGGGTGGAAATTCCCCAGTCTTGAAGCAGCACTTGGCACCTTGAAGGTACGAAGCGCATTCCATA
>QNGE01004273.1:22090-45383 GCA_008508345.1 Paragonimus westermani
CCGGAGCCAATGACTCAAGAGTCTGACTCACTTGGCAGTGATGGGCTTGCCTAGCCCGAGGGCGCAGTGAATAAGACAATAATGTCTGATCCTGAACACTGCTGCGCGCAGCCGGTGTACTCGAAGCTAAATCGGGCTCTTGAGAGATATTTGATGTTTTTCAACCGTTTTGGATAATACGCCGGCGGTCACGGTCAACCGTTGGGCGATCGCAGTGCTCTTTGTTTGAGGGTACCTTTTCTAACCCCGTTCTTTCTGATACGGAAGGCAGCAGTGCCACAACTATAAAAATAGTTCTGCTGTATACCCATAGGATCGTGCCTCACTATCTAAGCACTCCTACGCCGTCAGTAGTGCGACATACAATCCTATGAGTGTAAATGCTTTTCGTTTGAGTGCTCCCCTTTGGCCCGTCTGACAAGGTTGCACCTGGACGGACCGGAGTCCTAGTCAGCATAGTCCGTCGGATCAAAACAGTAAACAAGCTCGACCACCTCGTCAAGGTAGCAGTATGGGTTGCGGCAAACACCATTACATATGCAGCTAAGGATTATTGTAGACAAACCAGTCGAATGGTTACGCAATCGCACGCATTCAGTTGCGTCGAGCATTGATGTCTACATGCGACATCAGATGCGAAGCAGAAAGTGTGTGATCATTTGTGTATCCAGCGAGCCAGATGTAGTCGGTTCTCACAACTCCGACTAGCCACGAAAGTTGGTATCAGATGACGCGCTCTACGGAGAGGGGTATCCACGATAATTGACATGGAAACTGACCATTAGAATTTGACACCCAGTATAAAGTAGATATGCAGCATGGCAGTGGGACCGTTAGTAGTTAAGCTCAAGCCACTAGTGAACACCTGTACGCACGGGCGTCCTTTGGTTCAGGTCACTGTGATGGTCTAGTTCGGAAAAGGGTTCCAATGGGTTCAGATAAAGATTTATCACCAGAAACACGATCCGGCCGGTGTGGTACTTCATTGTCTAGTCACTTTTAAAAATGCTAAGCTGAGGTCATGTGAAGACAGTGGGTTCAGTATTTGGAGACATTACAGTAGAGCTGTCTTAACCTCCATATATTGAACACCACGTGTAAAACAAGGCAATGAACTGCTCTGTAGCCTTATCACGAAATGATCTGGAATCGGAAGTATCCATTTGAGCAGAAATGACCTGAACACTATTTTAAGATTGCACACAAACCAGTTCATGAGTTGCTTGTCAAGTACAGTCCCAATATAATTTGGCATCTATACACATCTGAGTAAAGAGCGCCAGAGAACGAGGACTAAGTAAAGTCAAAAACCGCTGCAGCATTTTTAAAACTAAGAATCGAATCTATTCAGACTGCACAGTTGTTAGTGAAACTTTCGAAAATCATCGTGTAGCAGCACTACACGGATTTTCCACAGCATGTTTGTTCAGGGACGTTTGGTACCACATCGATGGTTAGATACCTAATAAATACCAACGCTTACGTCACCAAAGTTCCCGTGGGTTTTGAGGACAACTTCACCATTCTGAATTCGTAAAATTGTACCACAAACAAGTTCTGCCGAATAAAAAAAGCGGTAAACCCGTTTGCCTTACCCGGGTGATCCCACTGAATGGAGAACAGCAAACTGTTTGCTTGATACACATTCAGTGATTGAGTTAGAAAGTAAAACTTACGTCATAAACAGCCAGCTGATGGTTCAACTCTGGAAGGAAGATAAAAGGAGCAAGAGCTTTTCGGCTGACAACAGAATGACGAGACGAATTCGAGTTTATGGACAAGATATATTATGTACACGGGTGTTTAAATCGAATTAGTTGAAACACAAAGTAGATAACTACTGTCTATCCAGACCCCAGAAACTATACAGGCGTACGAACGTTCGAGTTGACTGGATACCCGTAGTTGTTAAACAAACGAGATATATTTATTTTATGTCAACAAAGTCCAGCCAGTACAGATGTGTATCTATGGGGCATAAATAATCCTATGGTTAAAAAACGAAAATAAAGGTGACCTTGAAACTCGGACAATAAAGTTCAGGCCAAGTTGAGATGCATTCGATGATTAAAACACTGATAATATTGATGATGATAATAGGAATAACGAAAAACGTGGGTGGGTATGATGACAGACTGTGTTTCGAATCAGTCAGAAGAATAAACTGCAAAAATGTATTATAGAAACAACTCTCATATGGTACAAGAATTTTCGT
Organism: Paragonimus westermani; assembly: GCA_008508345.1. Lineage (NCBI taxonomy): Eukaryota > Metazoa > Platyhelminthes > Trematoda > Plagiorchiida > Troglotrematidae > Paragonimus > Paragonimus westermani. The sequence goes on from QNGE01004273.1 coordinate 24,306, forward strand.
AAGTAGTCTGATCTTCGTAGTTGAAACTTATGTTATGGGAGTAAAAAACTTAAATCAGTTATTTAGAAACTAGAAAAGTAATCCAACTTGTATCCCACAATGAACATCGCTTTCCAACGACAAAGAATCATATGCACTAGGGACGCCTGAAACGTCGAGCGGTTCCGGTGCAAGCTAATGAAGTCGGAGTTAGCCCGAGGTCATCAGTAATGACTCCAATTCGGCGACCACAACATTTTATCCATTAGTCAGATGCATCAATGTCTGATCTAAGTACTGTTCTATGTGGGAGGCAGAGCAAGAGTTTATAGAATACCATGCGGAGAACTTTACATGTGTACGCACACAGGAGAACATACAGACTAAGTTGAAGCTGGGAAAGTGCGTTTCGCATAAATGAATGTAACACACAATAAAGCTGATACAATTACAATAATTAACCAACACTCGTGAGTAGTTGATTAATATCTTACGCAGGCACAGTGTATTGGTGATGGAAATCGCACACGTGAAACAACTGTGGACTGCCGAAACAAAAAAAGTCAGTTGAGGTTCAAGCCAGATTTATTTGTCACGGGTTGTTTGATACTGACAGATAATTCAGAGAATTTGAGCACCACAAAAACACTGAAAATGACCTAGGGGTCACTGAATGCATATATAAAAAGTGCACAACAAGTTCAGTTGAGAAGTGAAAGATAGATCAGGATGAGAAGACTAAAATCTCACGGGCATCAATAGGAGCAGAAGTGTGGACCTGCTTTGTCAACTCAACTAACACCGTAGAGGTAGGTCAACCAGAGGTTTCAGATTTTGACCAACAGCTATACTACTCATAAGTAACGTAAACATCTTAAATAAGTTATCATAAACGTGTCGTGAATTCCAACCGCTGCAGTTAAAGGGCTCTTGCGGACACAGCTGTTACTAACTCTTTGAATAAAAGAACACAATAATTTTGAGACGTGAGGAATCTTTTCGCTAACAACTGATAAGCTAAAATGACGAAAGAAATACTGAAGGCTGCACACCAATGAGCAAAGTTGGTTAAGCGAATGATTTACCACAACGATGGTCAACAAAGATGTCATATGAGCCGATATTAAACTTTCAATCACAGAAACTTGCGAGATTCTACGCTGAGACTACGTTGGGCTTATGATTGTTTACCGTGTGACGCTGCAATAAATGCGATGCATGAAGTCTATCCGTTTGGCGGGAAGCAGAAATCTGGCTTTCGAGTAGTATAGAGTGGTAGACGAAAATTCTAAAGACCTATTTAGGACGTCCGTTTGAGAATCTAGTCAACACTAGACTTTCAATTACAACCACGCGGTGCGTGTTTAGTTAATGCGTCTAGGGTGGGGATCATTCACTAAAAATATGCCGTTGCTTTCTCGCTAACTCAAACCGTTTGAAGTCTCGTAGATCACAGTGTATACAATGGCTTATGCGTGCACCAAGTAACATGAACTCTTTTAGGAATAAGTGACGCAAGCGACACACAGAAATACGTTGAACATTAAAAATTGTCCTTTCCAATTCACAGATATGATAAATAAAATCAAAAGGATAATTCTTCAAGTTAGCGATAACATTTTGCATTCACTTAGCAATTACAACACAAAACACAACAGTGAAACATCACGAAAACAAAACTGGACTGTAGTGGAAAAACTGTTGGAAATAGTGGTAGTGGTGGTAGCTCGGGTTGGTGGTTCAGATATCGGGTTATTTGCCATGTTTGGCGAACAACCAAATACCTGTATACACTGGTACGTGGTTGACAAAATCATGACGTACGAAATACTCACTGTATATGGCCCCCACAGTTTTTGTAGCGTTAAAATACACAACTGTCGATATCAGAGGGAGGGAGAACGACGAATTAATAACTGTCGGAACGAACGATCGTCAGCAAACAGGTGCGATGGAACTCATTCTTTTGATCAGCACCGTAAGAAAGTCAGCCATCTGTGTCATGCTCACGAGAACTAGCATGATTATTCGAACACCTGAGTATCCATGGGGTACGACGATTTATGCAGCGCGCACTAAGCAGAAAGTCGGCGGACTGATGAAAAAAGTAATCTTTTACTGTATCTAAGCTAATCACTGGGAGCATAGGTCACAATAACCAACGTGTGATTTTCGTTGCAGACGTCTGCTGACTTTTTACGTGGGCATTAAAACAAGACACCATAAAAAGTGTACGTGAAAAGACCTAAGACAATCTGAACAATGGTACGGACTGACGGGCTGCAACAAAAGTGCAAAACAGAACCGTGAACTGTCAACTCATAGACGGAGATTGAACGTGTAGCAATGCTCCCGAATACGTGTATCAAAGATAACAAACTGGACACACTTAACCTCTATTGTTAATGAGTAGCAGTGGAATAAATGGAGTCGTTTGTAGCGTTGCGGTTGCGTGCAAAGAAGGAGCACAGTTGGTCCCTGATATCACGGACAAAGAGTGAATCAGAATCACGGGTTTATTTTTGTGGGGTAGGAGTTCACACCGTTAGGCAAGCCGGAAATATTTCGGCTAACCTATGTGCATCGTTTCTAACTTCTGTTCACAATCATGACCAACAGCAGTTCACATCACGGTACCACCAAAGTTCCCTCAAAGATGACTGCATACGACAGCCATTCGTCCACCTAAAGGTACTTTATACACACAGAAGCTCACTCATTGAGAATGCTTAGAAGTGACGGAATGTTATTGAACAGTCCATTTGCGCCTGTCAAGTCCCTCAGCGCATACCCAGTAATAGGTCGCGGTAGGGAAGAGAAACGTGCACTTGTAGTAACAATAGATGAGTGACATCGTACAGACTCCATAAGGTAAACTTGAAAACGAGTTTGTCTACTATGTTATTAAAGACAGAGAGTCTGAAAGTCCAATTCAAGAGAGCCATAGAACGGTCGGTCAATTTTTGATCATCGCTCCATGTGCATAATCCTCAATGTCATACTATTTAGTGCAGACAGTGTGAAAAACGATTCATTTGCATAAATAGTCGTTATAGTTTGACACAAATTCCCCCTTCACAGTTGCCAGTATGTGATGTAGTCTTAGTTCTGTCATTGGCAATTCACACATTAGTCTATGGGAAAATCAAGTGTTGATTTCATCATGAACACTTCACAACGAAACTATGTACTTAATTCGCTTTGGACCGTTCACCAGCGGTAGACGACTACATTGGGCATTGGAGAACGTGATTCTTGTCGTCCAGCACTGTTAGGAGAGATAAGTGATAATTTCGCCATGCGTGACTTCTCAAGCACAAAAGCTGGAGTAAACCACAATTATGTTGTCTCACACAGTGTACGGTACGCTGTATCTGGGTATCTGATAACATCCCAGCATATTTCAGAAAAGATGTGAGAAGTGGTCTATGAATCACACAAGTCGGAATAACGCTTTCGGGGAAAAGCACAAACTAGGCTTCGACGTTTTCAGATCGAACCCAAATCTGGGCGTATATGTACGATAAAGTATTAGGTAACGTGGAAAAGAATGAACCATGGATGCGGAGGTCTGACTGCCTGGTCCAATTTCAATAACCAATAAATTTCTAAGTGAATCATGAAAACGTGACTATGTAAACATCGAGAAGTGGAAAATAAAAGATAAGGGTGCAAACCGAAAGTAACCGTTTGAAGAAAGTGAAACAGTGAGAGTGTCGAAGGAATCTATCAAAAATTTGCATTCTTTCGATTTAAAAATCCGTTACAAAATAATAAAATTTTGAACGAACACTCACCAGCCACTTTGCACTCTGTCTGAATCGACACCGTGTCTACAGCAGCCTGCTTAGCCTGATGGAGTTCCACCTCCAAATCCTCAATATGCGCCCGTAGGTCTCGCAGTTCGATATCCTTCTTTGTAAGTTTGGCCACAAGTTCTGCGTTAGAGTGTGTCTCCTGCTGTGGACCGCAAAGCAGCCTGGAAGGTGGTGGTGGTATTTCGGAGGCTGTAGTGCCGTTTATCTCTTCAACCGTTTGGAATGCTCGGATGACTTCGTCTAGAGACAGAATAAAGAAATTTGAATACGTTTAGCACAATAGGTAATAACGTAACCGAATTAGATGAGGAGGTCTAGTGAATATTAGGATTCTATCAATGCGTCCAATGCGTGTACCCCTCGGACAGAGAGACACGGGAAAGTGACAATGGATCGGAAAATTAAACGGTGCATGGATTGGTGTTATGTGGGGCCGAATCACCTGGACGGATGAAATTGCGTACACGCTGGCAACCGTAACGGAAGACTCTGTACGCGAGAGAAAAACGGTCAGGTATCTACAATACGGCACACACGTACACTCGTCGCAGATTACGACCGCGATCCAATAACCCAACCTCATATGAGATGTTTGCATATTGCACTGACCACACCAGTCCGAATGAAAGTCAGAGTCAATCTCAGTAACTAACCAGTTGCACTTCTTATCTATGGCTCTTGTTGGGATGCAACTTTGGGAGGAGGTTAATCCAAAGAATACATGTATGCACTTTCAGTCTCTCGTTTCAGCGCCCCAAGATTAGAGATCAATCAAAAGAGAATAATGATCTTACTTTCCAGTATAGAAGACCCAGAGCATCGCCCACGTATCGAACAATCTTTCTACCAATCAAAAAATGTCAATCAGACGTGAGAAGCGTGGCCCTTTGAAGCGTAGTATCCCGTCGTCGACGGCAGTGATGAGTAATTGTCATGCAATTACGAGAGAAAAAACAAGTCCTAGTTCAAAGATGAAGAGGGAAGAAATGAGACTTGACACAAAAAAGTTCAATATGTCCGAACTCAAATATATAACTCCAAGGTGTCTACATGCAGTAAACAACCATACTGAAAGTGAGAATAAAACATCTGCGAAACAGTCGCAGCGGTCACTGCTCCGGTTCATCGAGTGCATTAAGTTTATGGACAATTTAGCAGAACATTGGTCTTCATGCTACAGAAGCTGTGTAACTGTCAATTCGACTAACGTCTCTATCCAGCGAGAAACAAAACCCACCTGGAACAGCCAGCTTACTGGTAGATGTCTTCGGTTCTCTGTGCCAAGGCATCGGTTACCCAGCTAACAAATTACGCTAGCCAGCTGTAACATCAGAAGAGAGCGCTCGATGTAATAGATGATCGATTGGCAACCCCAGTACGCAAACCACCCACCTAAGGAGTGAGAAGTGAACGAATGAGCATGTTTAACCTTCTTATTGACATTGGGCTGTTTCCCAAGCTGGCTGGTTAGTTTGAGAACGTGTCGTCACCAGACTAGATAACATCGACGGTGTTATTACGTGTGAAGCGGGTTGTTTGTTTTACAAGCCTTGTTTTAACGCTGGACGAAAGTTCATGAAGAAAAGTCAAGGGGTAACAGAAAGGCGGAGAAGTAAAACGTCAAACGTCTCAAGAGCGTTCAAGCTGTCAAAATCAAAGGTCAAGTAAACAAGACTGTAATGGATGGTAGCTCGTCAATCTTTGAGTTGTACGATGAGATAATGCTCCTGGACGATTGGTTGAACAAGTGATGTGATATCTGACCAGTTCACAAATCTGGTCAAAATCCACATGTTTGATGATTATGTTTTTTGTGGTTATTAGGCTTCGATGAGTTCGTATGCGAACCAGATTTGCGATGTACCCAGTACCATCATGTTTTTCATACAGAAAAAAGTGAGGAGAACTCTTCAATACCACGGAAATAACAGGTTTCGTGAGTAACATATGTACACATAGAGAACCCACAAGGTCACCTGTAACGATGATGAGGCGTACAACAGCAGGAAGGAAACGGAAGAGAAAACGGTGGATGGCCGAACAAATTCTCTAGTGGTTACTGAAAACAAAGATAGCAACTTAAGTCCTTCGATAAAACGATTGTCACTGATTACGAAGCATACTCTTAAGACAGGTCACCCGTTTAATCCGATGGATCCATCCGAAGTGTCATTACGCAACCAGAGCCCGAGAGTACTACTAAGCAATGTCGGTTGAAAAAGTTAGTTCGACTAAGTGTAATCAAAGGATGTCCACATAACGTGCTACTTTCGGGGGTGGGGCGAGAGCGCCTATCCTACGGTACTTTTTTGTGCGGATAACCAAATCCGTGAAAGTCGCTGTCCCTCTGTCGATAAGTGTCGACAGTACGCAATACAGAGTGTTATTTATCAAACCACTAAAAATGGACAGCTGGGTGAACACGGTGTTTAGAAGGCTGCTGAATATGATATGAGATTTAATAACTATTCTGATAGCAAGCAAAGCTTTGTGTGGTATCTGAGATGATAATTTTAGTTCGCGAAACGTCTAAGCCACGAAAACAGCCCCCTTTAAACGGAATCTAGGCCAAGGAAACTTAAAGATCCGTGATGCTTCGACTCGTATCGTGGAGAGTAGCCGGTTTGACACACACACACACACACTCCGACTATCTGTACCGGATAGGCCCAAAGAAGGCAACCGTGATGTTGTTCGGAGCTCGGGTTGAAGATTTAGGTATAGGGATGTTCGCCGAGCTTGGCATCTGTGTTGAAAACGTTTCATTACCAAACGAGGTAACACCATCAGTGCGTAAGTGTTTCGGCACATAGATCTGAGCGCTGAGTTTAGTGAGTTATGATGGATGGCTGCACTTATATGCCGGAGTGAGTTGACCCCCTGACCTAAATTCAGAGTGGTCACTGTTATTTTGACCTTTTAGCTCAAGTGCAATTAGTTGTCCTCTGTTGCATCCGAACTTTGACCTGAGGCCCCACTGGTTGTTTCCCACACCTTTTGAACCTTTGGTCTGGGGTCCGATTGGCTTCTTTCTGTTGCTGTTGAACTTTGACCCGGAATCAGACTGGTTTTTCCCTGTCCTTTGACTGGGTGGGTCACTGCTTCGTTTTCAGAACTCGATCCGAATGGTCATCAAATGTCCCATTTTCATCACTGGTCCGGTCCGTTCAGGTTAATCAGCACTTGAGCGTGATGGCGTTTACATCACCTCAAGTCCTTGGTTCGCATCGATTCATAAATATGGTCCAGCTCGATGACCCAACTGATGAGTACCAAGCCTCAAGAAATGCTTCTGTGTTTGGTATTTGTTTGATTATGGACTTCTGCGGTGCTCAGGGTGAAGATGCGCCCAGTTTGATCCTCCTGGACGGCGATCGAGGAAAACTGATCGTGTTTCTTGATGGCCAGGTGGTGTTCATGAATTCATAGTGAAAATATCCACCCGGTTTGGCCAATGCAATGTTGTTCGCAGCCATCGCACTGGATTTTGTATATAACGCTTCTACTGACAGCGAGCTTGAGTTGTTCCTTTGGTTTTGATAGCACTGTTTGTAACGTTGCCGTTGGCTTGTGCACTAGTGTGATACCGTATGGTCTCAGAAGTATTTCAGTCATCTCAGATACGGTTTTGATGTACGACAGTACGGTTCGTTTGGTTAACGCTTGCGTAGAGATCGAATCTCTCCCTTTTTTACAGCTAATTCTGTCTGGTGAAATTTCGTCGGTATCCGTTGTGAGTACTCTCTTTCTATCCTTCAAAACTCTGAGACAATATAGTGTGCTTCAGCTCTTTAACACAGTTCACATCCAGGTTATTTTATGGCCAACTGGATGGTTGCTGTGGAAACTGAGGAGATGGTTCGTGTGTGTTACTTCTCAGTGAACTGAAGTTTCCCTTGTCCACGGTCATCGAGAACAAGAGAGACTACGGAGAGAAAGCTGGACAACCACAGAGCCACCTACCGCCTGATCCCACTGAAAAAGCTGACCGAAAAATCAATACCACACTAAAAGAACCGGAAGTTACGCACGAGATAAGCAAGGAGGAACGCCGGAAAATGCAGCCGGATGATGCAACCACTGTTCAACTCTATAAACTACCGAAAATGAAAAAGGATGGTATCCCACCGCGATCAATTGTATCCCTACCGGGCACACCAACATACAGTCCGGCCACAAACCTACCCCAGCTACTACGATATCTCACCGACAAATCAAAGCATTCCATCAGCAATGCTTGGCAATTTTCCAGCAAAACTGGGAAATGCCAACATAGAGGAAGACCAGGCAATTATTTCCTTCGACTTCACAGCGGTACCCACCTCCCTTGACCTCACCTTGGCCAAAGAAATCAGAAAGGCTGCTACAAGAAATATCCCGACCGAATGAGTTCTTAAAATTGTATGCGAGACGGGTACAACAGATGGGATCGATGGAATCTGACAACAAGGCGATCCACTTTGCACTTCCACGTAAATCATATCAGGGTTGTAATGTTCATGTGATTAAGTTTCGGTAACAGGAACGTTGAATCACACTTTCACAGAAGCCATGAAATCTTACTGTGATGAATGACCAAGGTGGAGGTGTGACTATTCGAACACTTAGTAGAACACCTCAACACAGCGGGAAGGTATGTTTAAAAGCTCATGGCGAGCAGAGGGTGGACAACAGGAACAACCGAACGAGTATGAAAATGAATAGTTCTGAATGGAACCCCGTAACCTATAACTAATGTAATCTCTCTGAGACTAGGCGTGGTTCGGTGGAGGAGGAGGACTAATGGAATAGTGATGTTTACGATAAATAAAACCAGTGAGCGATAAAAAGTAACCTGTACCTAGCGCAGAACAGCAACAGTCGCTCATCGCCGTGATGCTCCCAACGGTTACTTAAGCAAGACTCAGCATCACTTAATCAGCCAGCCTGGACGCCCATATCCTCAAATAAAATAAAACAGTGTACGAAGCTGACATTAACAAGCAACATTTTGATGTTTACAGTGAGGTAGCTAGTCTTGCTCAAGGAAAGCTGGCGATAGGATCGGGCACGTGACATGGTATTCAGTCTGAGCTTTGCCATAAATTGAGAACCATTCACATATAGTTGTGGTATTCGCCTTCGAACAATTTTCACTCATCCCCTCTCAAAAATGCACCAAACATGTGTTTCATTCTGGTAGGAACCCGTTAGCAACGCATATTTTTCCAGCGACCAGAATCTGAACTTCAGCCTATGTTCTCACCAGAAAAACGTATTGATAACTGTTTCAATGATCTCACACTGGGTAAGAGCGAAATGTTGTATGCGAACGCCCAACGCCTGTCGCTTGCGAGCAATGTAAGGATTACCCGGCTGTATCGAGAAGAGGCACAATAACTGTCCTATAAGCCGATGATCAAGATATCTCAGTCGAGAGAGGAAAGAGAAAATTTCGCAAAATTGCTGACCACCGTGTATATCACTAACAAGTAGTCATGCAGTTGGAATCTTAGCTACAGCCACCATATATACCAGTGATCAGCTGCAACGAGAGTAAAGCCTGAGTCTACCCCCTCTTCTTTTGAAGGGCTGCCTGGATGTAAAAACGACGTTCGAATTACATCAAGTAAATATACGGTAAGCAACGTACGAAACTGGAATGCATGCATTGCCCCAAACTTGAAGCAACCGTAACCAAAGGGACTCACACTCCAAACGCTTGAACAATCGTGTGAATGCGTAGTCGAACACCAGATCCGTATGGGATTCATATTTCAGTTCGGGATGTTTGGACGCCGAAGTGAAGGATTCGGCCTTGGAAACTTGATTGAGCTGTTCCAATATGACATCAAATCCGATGCGTCTTTCCAACGTATTCAACAGCGACTTCCTGAGCACATGATCATAAATGGTTAAAAAAAGGTTAATCTCCTTTTGGTTGTGGTCATCAGATTTGACATTTGGACATTCGGACAATTAACAGGCAAACAATCACTGACCGAACAGATTTCAGTGATGTCGATACCTCTCAACGCTGTGTGAGTAGGAAGACAATACATAATTGCATATTCCGTTTTGAGTCAAACTAGCAGCAAATGAGGACCAGGCTGCCATCAACGAGTAAAAAGAGCACAATAGGTGAGACACAAAGAGGCAATTTGTTTGTAACAAACAGTATCCGTCGAAAATTCTTCATTCATGTGTGTATACAGATGCAGTCACTGTGTAAACACTATGGGCCAGCGACACCTGACTACACATCAGTGGCCAAAAAAAATGTCCAACAAATTCAATGAAGTCACTGACTGCAGTCTGAATAAGAAATCGCCATCGCAGCGCTAGCGACTGTAACTAACATGACAGGTAGTGGCTGCTTTGAGAACGATCAGGCGAACTGAGCAGACTGAGCGATTATGAACAAACCTTTAAATGTGACGGAATTCCTGTGATAGAGTTATATGAAAATTCGGAAACTTCTGCAGCTTCATTTTCAAAACTTCATAAGTCTATCTTAGTATCGGTTGAAATAACACCTGTGCAGATGAGACAGCTAAGTGCACAAGCTTGCACGCTAATATATACTCGGACACAGACGATATCTTTTCATGACTCCACAAATGCCATTGAATAAAGGTTTGTGTCGGGGCACAATAAAGTTGTTTGTTTGTTTGCAAGGTGTAGGCACCTTGATGCTGTATGTTTGAATATGGACGTAGTCATTTTCAGTAATTAGATCCCTTCCCGTCCCCTTATTTTTCCTTCTCTCTTTCTATATAGGGTTTGCTGTTTCTTCATGGTTGTGTGGCAGTTAAGCATTAGCGTGAACCACTGATGTATTGCTGTCTATGATGATGATGATCCCTGAGAAGTCAAACGGAGTAAGAATGGAAGAATACTACAATACATTCAACTGAAAATTGTATAAAGCAGCCTGATTACTTGTTATGCGGTTGACTTTCCCAAACTGTTCAGCTTCTAGTCAGATTCAAGTACCATCAAGTGGTATCAAGTTCTGCGTTCTTGTCTCTTTTTCAGTTTCTGTTTCCCCGGCACTTTTTTCATTGTCAGTTTCTTCTTCCTCCTAATCCTTTCGCACTTCCTGCTGGCAATGAACGCGCATGAGTAATGCTTTATCGAGGGGAACTGTAGTGACATCACTGCTAGCACCACGTGTTGTATAACAAACGGGTTGTTTAGCAATCGAATTCTCTGCATGTTTTCGATGACGGCTACATTGGTAATGACAAGACTACGTTGATGTCATTTTCATGTGAAGAAGCAATCGATTAAATAGGGCAAAACAATATTGATTTCCGTTTGGCAATCTAAACCGTAAGCTTTCTAGCACACCGAAGATCACTCCTTAGAAATTCATGAGAACCCTATTTGATGAATCGGTTATGTTCGAATTGGGATAAACGAGAAAGTGCTCAATACACCTCCTCTCAAGCACACACACTAGAGTTGAATTTCTGTTACGGAAGGGGATTTGCGGTACTATTCACAAGATTAAAAAAGAAGGCCCGGAATACCTCAGTGATAATGACAGTGATGACCGATAAAAAGATCACGGGATCCAGCTCTAGGTATACCGACAGTTCTCTATTAAGTTTCCGTACTCCGATGGTACTTATCCAACAGGTAGCCAAGCACATCTCGTGATTGTAAGTGCACTGTGGTACAAGAACTGAAAATGCCTGTGACTGACAAAGGCGAATCTCTAAGCAACTACTTCCTGTTGCAGTGGATCAACCGAATGGTTTTCAATCGCGAAGGCTGCGGTCACATAGTACACAGATTTCAATTCATTCGCACGGATAAGGATAGGCTCATAACAACAACACTCCATTATAGGGCGCTTCAAACTAGCAGTCTGCTGGCCATGTGGTCCCAAAGCCGTAGGTGGCATTTAACAATCGCATTAAACGAACATGTTACTGTTTTCATGATATGAAACCACACGGCGAGTAATCCGCTCTGAAACTTCCATCAAGAACTGACGGTTCCACTAAACAAAACGTTACAAAAGGCGGTTCGATGACGTGAGCAGTATGTAGGCTCGTTAGGGCAGACTGCAACTTGATTGGCCAAGCTGGGATCTAGGTTAACCAACAAAATCTTGAAGCCTTTCATAACCGATTGAGAGACTGTATCGCTGCTAACACAACCAATGAGTTCGAAACAGGTTAACTGACGGAAGTGATTAAAGTCAGAAAGTGAAAACGCATAAGCATCCCTTTGAAGGTTACTCAGAAACCATAATACGGAATTAGTCGTATCGTATACCTTTAGCCATAAGCAATAGTCGGGTATCTTTTCAACGCCAAGAATGAAGAAGAATAGGAAACGAAGCGAATGCTTTCGCTGATCTGGCGGATATCCTTGCATTATTATTGTGCACTAACAGGATATTGCTATCCAAAGAGGCGAAGTAGCTAAACTGATCAACGAAGGTCACAGTTAATCTAACCTAAGAAGAATAGCAAAAATCTACTTTCGAGTTTATCATTACAATCCCGTAACCTATTGAACCGAACCGACAGCGACCGTGGCTATGGCGACAGCAAACTTATAACGCTTGCTTAATCGTTTGTTTACTTATGCGCGTGTGATGTTTGGCAGCATGACTGTCCGCTGAACTGCATAGTCCGTTTTTCCTGAGTGAATGATAACAGCACAATGATATGTTTGATCCAAAAACTTGCGTGTTCGGTTAACGTGTTCTCTCTACTGCGAGCTGGTTTGTTTGTGCATAACTGCAATAGGAGACACAACAGATGGCGACGAGGATTAATTATTCATGGATCCCTTCACATAATCACCTGAACCTGTGTGGTCTCATGGGTGTGCAAAATAGTTTTTAGCGTTTGGCCGAGTTGAGTACGAACATTCCAAGATTATTTGCGATTGTTAAAGGTTTTAAAGCCAGTATCACAGATGATGGAACAAAAACGAACACGATATACTCACAACCAATGCGGTGTTAAACATGTGGCCTCCACAGACTATCGCCGTATGAAGATGAGGTGGTAACCTAGCTCGCACCAGCCGTTCTAAGACCTCTGCTCAGCTGTGAAATCCAAAGAAGTTAAAAGAAGTCAAAGTGGTTATATTACTTCGAAGTAATTTGGGTGCAACTGCTGTGCAGAGAATCGGAATCGCACTATGCACTGTTCAGCTGTATACTGCACGTCAACTGGGCAAAATGGAAGTCGACACCTCGGCAACCATCACGCTGATAACCGACCGGGACGAAGCCTAACGATGATCTCTAATGCAATCAGATACGCGCTTACATAGATGAAATGACCACCAAGTTGAATACATGTGAAGGTCAAGTGGGGTACAGTGCGAAAATTCTCAACCTTCCTGAGTGCATTGTGCGGGAAAACTAACCGACCTTAGTGAACAGAGAGTGACCGGACCAGACCGACCTCCTATAATTAATCAAAAAAGTAGATACTTCGATGCGCCATTTTGATGTAACATTTCTGAATAGAGACGCAACTACTTTTAGCAGTTAAGTCCCCTCCCCTCTCCTTCTTGGGAAGGGCATATCTTTTCCTCCATGCTTACATGAGTTTATCAGTGGGAATCACTTAGGTATTGTTGTCTATGCTGTCTACGACCTTCTGTGACAGTATGCCGATTAACATATTTGGTGCTAGTGTCCTCGGTTTTTTGGCTAATCACGTAATCCACTTCACTATCTGGAAGTATCCTACAGCTCGACTCCTACTGCCTGATTTTCATCCTGTGGGTGAGACTGAACCGGGGTGTTTTCAGTTCAGTGTACCATCAAGTCGATCACTTTTTCCGAGTGGGCAGCACCTGTTATTCCAGTGCAAAAATCTGACAAAACCACATGTAAACAGACGACAAGCCAGGTCCTATTATGGAACATCGTCACATCCAGGATGAAGGACTTTTGCGTCATGGCTGATTATGGCGAAAAGTTTGTAGGGCTGGGCTTGAGCTCGGCCAGCTCACAAATCGAGCTAGACGTGTTCCCATGAGTCCGCACAAAGGTCAACACATACACAGGACTGTTCTGGATACATCCAGCAACCACTATCTTACGACGGATGATAGGTGATTTGATTAAATACATCCCGAAAGTGTGTGTCAACTCTGGTGACATTCTTATATCTGGTCGCAATGATTCCGATCATATGAAAGCCCTTGCTACTGTGCTAATCAAAATCAAGAGGAGGGGACGGGAGTTTAAGAAATCTAAATTTATTTTCTTCGCAGACGGTGTGCAATATCATGGATTCTTACCGGAAAGATATGGATCAAATCCGATTCTGAAGGCTCCAGTATCGTGGAAGGTTTGTAAGTAATGTTTGTCTTAGCATGTTGACTCATTATAACCATTTTATGACGCACACGGCAACGATCTAATAAGTAAAGGCATAAAGTGGAATTAGTCCGAGACTGAGCGTCATATTTTTGCTTCCATTAAGACGCTAACTGCAAGATGTTAGTACGTTATGGTCCACATAAACCACTTACATTCTGCTTATGATGCTTCATTTTGAGAAGTTGAGGCAGTGGTAGCTTATAAACCGGACGGTTGAATAGAACAGCCGATAACTTTCGCTCCGAGAACACTAGGCCCAGCAGGAGAAAACCGGGCTCAATAGGATGAGAAAGCCTTAGCTGTAATAATCAGCGTACAAACGTTCCACAAGCATTTACATGGCGGATAGGTTCGAATACACAAAGTACCTCTAACGATACTGGAAGAAACAAAAGGAAATTACCAAATGGTTCCAGCGTGCACACAACGTTGGATACTGCTCATACCACCATAAAACTGCAAGGCACTACGTGTGCATAAGATAGAATACAATGTGGCTGGCACAGTCATCGAACGAAATCACCGAATTGCCACATAAATCGCTTGAATTAGTCAAGTCACTGGAAGATACTTAAGAGCGATAGTCGAGGATCTAGTAAAACATTTTGTACTTCACAGGTGATCTGATCTTTTTGACAGGGCTTTACAATCGTACTATTTACTAAAAGACGGTTGTCAGATGCGTAGGAGTGAAAACATCACTAAAACTAAGAGGAACACTGATCCACAAATCGCATGGTGCTCACTCTGTAGTACGCAAGATGAAGGGACTAGTCTGTCGCTTTGTTTGACAGCCAAATCTTGTTGGAGACATCAAGGAGTTGGTACGGATGCATGAGACTTTTCAACGGATCCCAAGAATTGCTCCACCAGTTAGCCTAAACCAATGGATTCAACCTAATAATTGATAGGAACGCACAAATATCAAGTAGTTTGATCCTAGGAACGGTAAAATGCACTTCTTTGCGATTGATGCATATTTTAAATGGATTTAAATACAAATGGTATCGCACGTTAAAACAAAAGTCACGAGACCAGAGTTTAGCACGCACCTCAGAACTTTCTGCCTCCCAAAGACCAACGTAAAAGTGACAATAATGCTGCTTTTATTGGCGCCGACTCTCAGGAATTTAGTACTCAAGAGAAAATACAAAGGAGCCCTACAACACAGCATCAGGGGATCTGGTGGGACGAGCAGTACGGACGGAAAGGTAGGGTTTTGAAGAACAGCGAGTAGCATCAATAAGAATCTGAATGAACCAATGTTTTTAATTCTTGAACAATAACTGAGACTGTAGGTATAGTTTGCATCGAGCTGGTGGTGTTCAGAAGTTATTTGCAATCGGGACTAACCGAACTCCCATCGCAACCTCGCGTGATGTTTGCATAAATGCCCGCCGACAGAACTTATTGACCGATTGCCAGGAGGCACCATCCTAACAAAGCAGACACAACAAATTGAGCAACACCGGTTGATCCAGGCTCGGAGATATCAATAACCTCGAGATTGTGCAAACCTACGGGTGGAATCAAACGTCAGCTGTTTGAGAAGAGGCTGGAATGGTTCGACCCCTATTTCCTGAGGTGGATTCAGTGTAGGCCGGATGGTTCTACATTATTTCAATCAACCAGTTAGACTGAAGATGTGCGATTGGACACATACGATTCAGCTCCATGTGAACTGTACTTCCTCGTTTGTTTGTTGATACCCCCATAACTTCAATCGTTCGAACACTTCGATTGCTATGCGTGTTCAATGTGACAGAGTCACTCCCTGACATGACTAACAGTCGTTTGTGTTAATTGCCTGCCATGTATATTCGGAGCTCCTGTGGTATCACTTTACTCCGTTTCAAATAAACGCTTGGGCTCGCGTTTTCTCCCGCTTGGGCTGGGAACCAAGCAGCAAGACCAAGTGCATGATCGTAACAGAGACGACCTAATGCTCATTTTCTCACCGACTGACTGAATGCACACAGTGCGCTCGTTAACCTTCAGGTCGTTTATAACGTCGCAGACCTCCAGCTATAAACTGAAGGCCGGGTTTACAATCCGTGTGCGCCCAATTTTGCTCAATAATTGGGACTATGCGTCTAGACACTTGGTATTCGATCGCCGATGTTTCCACCAAGTAGACTGAATCAAATGGGTTGAGTGTGTGATCAACATGATAGTCCGATGGCGCCTAACTAGTAAATATGTAAGTTCGTGACTGACATCCGATGCAATGGAAATGTAATCTAAGCCCGTTTGAGCATTGTTCATTGTGCCTGTTGAGGGTTGGAAAGTGCTAGGCATTGACGTGGCCACGGGTTATCAAGGCTTTGATCATTCCACTGAGTAAGGTTGATGGATGCTACCTATCTGGTTGGGAAGTTTGTGATAATCCACACCGCTGGTTAGAAACAATCTGGCATGGCAGTGCGTCGCAATCAATGGCGAGTCTGTACTCATAAGGTTGTTGGTTCCCTCTCCTCTCTGGCAAATCCTCATTGCATTTTGGTTATTCCTTCTCGTTCCCCTCACTCTCTTCTTTATATTTGCATGTACACATTACTCTGGTAATTCGTGCGCCGTGGTCAGGCAGGGCTCAAAGCTGAAAATGATGATGATCCTAGTAGGTGATCTAACATCATGCAGAATTCATTCGGCAAACTTTCGTGGCTCTCTTCACATGTGCCCAGCCCAGCCCAGATCAACGAATAACGCCCTAACCTTAGAGAGACGCATTTTCATTTCATTTTTTACAACTCCTTCGATGACAGCTTTTTAAGTACACAAACCCGTCAGTAAACACCATAACCTCAATATGCAACATTAAGCCTACGTCAATAGGACAGTCTTACAGAAACAAACATGCTGTGTCGTGCGTTTGAACAGGGAAACTAACCACGCAGACAGGTGATGGATGTTGAGATAAATGGCTCTCTCAGAATGGTATATATGATCGACATGATGCAGTTCGTGTTTCTCTTAATTTGTCTCTCAGTAAACTTTTCAGGTGAGCTTCACTGTGCGAACAAAGACCGTGAGGTACGGATTGGTGTGAAAAGCTGTGATTAAATATTCTTCAGAACAGGGTTAAATACGCAATATTTCAAAAAGTACATACTGCTGGACCGATGATAAAAAAGTGTACATATGACAGCAAACAACATTAATTATACGCCCAAAGATCATTGGAACAAAACATATCGTATCGCCCTATCATCATCCTCATCATCGTCCTCATCATCCTCCTCCTCCTCCTCCTCCTCATCATCATCATCATCATCATCATAGACAGCAATACATCAGTGGTTCACACTAATGCTTAACTGCCACACGCCCATGACTGCAAAGAAGGCATAGTAAGAAAAGATGGTCGGAACGTGCTATCACATCTTCGAATTGTTGGTTTAGAGCGATGCGAACAGATGGAACAGATTCGACTAAGCCGTTGCGCAATGTAGACTGATGTGTACTCACTTATCAAAACCAGCCACATCACCTGGATTGAACAGCACACAGATACATATGAGCAGCGTGATCAGACTGTGGATCAACGTATCTGATTCATCATTTCCGAGTGAGGCGGCTTCGGCAATCAATGCGGACAGGTTGGCGCCAGTGGAGCTGGCAGCGCGTGGAACCGATTTGGCAGCATCAGCTGAAGATTCCGATTTGCGTGGGCTACCACTGCAGGTCTGAGCAGAAGCTGTAAGAAAAGCGCGCACTGCCGCCGGGCAGTATGCCAACCATGTGCACAACAGTTGAAGTAGGCCAATTCTTGTCTGAAAACGAGTGCTCTACAAATGGCAGAACGTGTGCAGGAAACAGATTACCTTACCAAAGAAATCCACGCATAAAAACGGTGCGAACAAGACAGATTCAAACGCCAGATGTTCCCTCTGGATGCAACCGGTATGTGTTCGGAGGTATGCCCAGGCATTGAGCACATCACCTCGAAGGGGTCAAAAAGATCTTTGGCGTTTTGCGGTGTTGAAAAAAAAACACCAGAATTCCTTGACGCATAGTGAAATAGCTACGCTATGAACTCCACCCAATTTCAGTGGCAAATCTCCCTTCCGAATAATGGAATACGGAGTGAAAACAGTGAACAAACAACACCATACTACCACTTAAAACAGAACAAAGTCCTACGAAAGAAAGCTACCTCCCTTTCACAGACATTTCCATAAGGCAATCTGCTGCGCCTGAAACGAGCATATTCATTCAATCAGAATCGAGTTTGAGCGTGAACGTATAGTTCACCCTATCCGTGCATTTTTCAAACATTCTTCTAGTCATTTACGGCTTTTGTGCTGTTATGAGGTCCGTATACAGAAACTTCACCCTATCAACAGAATCGTTGTCATCGGTCGGTTCCATAAGTTTACCACGACTTACACATTTAGCTCATTCCGTAGTAGACTGCTCCCGACGACACTGAGCATCTGAACAGTTTACAATAAAGCAAAGTTGCTTGCTGACCCACTTCAATCCAGAATCGCCAGTACCTTGGGATTCTGCACTAAACGACTGGGAAAATATGTCCAGTGATCTCAAAACATTAGATGTCGGATGCGACGTTGGCTGAGGTTATAGCCGAAGAAAAGGACCATTAGTAAGATGAGGTCAACAACACAAACGGTTATGTGGTAGATGTGTTGATTTTAAAGTATCACAATCTGTCACCTCCTAGAACAACTTTATCCAAAAATATTCACACCTTTTAAACCTCTGAAGACAACATTTGATGCAGCCGCCAGTTTTTTTCCAATTGTGCTCGTATTGGAGCCCAAAGCTTTAATTCCGAAAAAAGGGAGTTTGCCCCTCGCGCGGCACTCTATTCGAACAGATTGTTACGGTGTACGTCTACGTCACCTCTTATAAGTTTCACGTACAGAGGAACACCAAAATCGGATGCATATATTCGGAGCTGGATAGCGACTCTGTATCCATTCCCGCTTAAAAAACTATTGGTGCTAGGGTGAACTTAACCGAAGACGACTCTGTAGTCGTATCTTATCTACTTCACGCAGTTTCTGAAAAGCTGAAGGTCCAGCTATCATTCTCCACGTTCACACTGACCCCCAAAATAAACAGGTCCAATAGATAGGGAGGTATTTTTCACTTCCAACACAAAGTAGATCATATATATATATATGTTGTACGCAGATTATCGTCTTGTCCACATAGTGGCTCGATTAGGCAGAGGTGTGTTGAGTGGTGTCCTTTTGGACGTAATATACGTAAGAAAAACCGTATCGTATCTCCTCAGACAAGTTATAACAAATAGTACATAATCTGTAAGTAGAAAATCCACAAGTGGAAGACGTTAGTGTTGGAACACAATCTATAATGCATTCTGAGGTGTCTTGTATGTTAGAGGGAAGAAACAGTCATTGTTAGACACCACATATCCCAAAATAGACTTCTGGTATGCAAAGTCTAGTAAAACTTTCCGTTACTCCGCAAGCGTATAGTTTTGTGGAAAGAACCTATTTGGCCGACAGCACACGACTTCCAGAGATCCAGTGGTGAACAACCTGGGTTCCGGTTGGATTCCAATCAGCGACAGACAAAACACGCTCATGCACGGCCAGCATCCCATCAGCTGAGCTAAGAAACCACGCCAGGAGCTCGGAAATTTCACATATGCACCGTGCTACCACCATGTTACGAAATGCCCAACCTTTATGACATACTCCATGTCACGCCTTACCGTTGTTATGGCGCGCGTTGAACTATTCTGGTCTGTTTACCATCATCATCATCATCATAACAGCCATGAGCCTGACCAAAGGTACTGTGGCTCGGGCCGCCGCACACCTCAACAGTGACGTGGAATATCCTATAAGGAAACGTTACCAAGGAAGTCGACATATACTAAAGGAAGACTAAGCGGAAGAACTAGAAATGGTATGGATACAGGTACGCCATTGACTGTGACACATCGCGGTTTGAGTGGTCGCGAGGACCCCATCCAGGCAGGCGATGCCTGCCCACTTTGCTCAATGGAGCAGTCAAGGTCTTCATATTTCGTGACCATGTTGTTGCTTGACCACCACGCGGTTTTACCCAACTGTTGTTGGCCTCAGTATATAATGCCCGGTACGGTAAACGCTCAGCTGGCATACGGAGAACGTGACCAAACCATCGCAAGCTGTGCAACGTAACTACGTGACCAATTGATCGCGCATCCCGAACGTTCCGGAATACGCGCCCGCAAACCGCCACATTGATCACGCGATCAGTCCACTTAATGTGGGCCAATTGGCGGAGACAATGATGGTCAAACACAGCAAGTCTGTTGATATCTTCGTTGTGAACAGGCCACGTTCCCCATCCATACAGCAAAATGGAACGCACACAGGCCTTATATACCCTCCCTTTCAGCGACAACCAAACGTCTCTCCGACGCCACAGATGACGCAGTCTGGCAAAGGCAACTCGTGCCTTTGCTATCCTCGCCGATATCTCATCAGCAATATTACAGGCTGACGAGATAGTGCTACCCAAGTATGTGTAACTGTCCACAGTCTCAAACGGATTACCTGCAATAAAGAAAGTAGGGGTGGAAATTCCCCAGTCTTGAAGCAGCACTTGGCACCTTGAAGGTACGAAGCGCATTCCATACAAACCAGCCCGGTCACTCACCTTGTTCAACATGGTCTGCATGTCTTCGGCAGAGGGGCAAAGTAACTCAATGTCGTCTGCGTACTCCAAATCCGTCAATCTAGCGCCAAGAAGAAGCTCAACACAAAACCCACTGGATTCACGAAGAGCACCCTCCAGAATATCGTCCTAGACAAAATTGAACAGGAAGGGGGAAATCGGATACCCATGACGAACACCACTAGAAGTGATGAACGCCCAAGACAGTTGTCCATAAACTCTCAACCTGCTTGCAGAGTGAGCGTACAGCGATCTCAATAGATTCACGTATTTCTC
>QNGE01004273.1:46285-64694 GCA_008508345.1 Paragonimus westermani
CAACCCCGAGCCTCTGACTCAAAAGTCTGACCTGCGAGACAACAGGATATAGGTTTTCTTGGTGGACCACATCCGGAGCCAATGACTCAAGAGTCTGACTCACTTGGCAGTGATGGGCTTGCCTAGCCCGAGGGCGCAGTGAATAAGACAATAATGTCTGATTCTGAACACTGCTGCGCGCAGCCGGTGTACTCGAAGCTACATCGGGCTCTTGAGAGATATCTGATGTTTTTCGACCGTATTGGATAATACGCCGGCGGTCACGGTCAACCGTTGGGCGATCGCAGTGCTCTTTGTTTAAGGGTACCTTTTCTAACCCCGTTCTTTCTGATACGGAAGACAGCAGTGCCGCAACTATAAAAATAGTTCTGCTGTATGCCCATAGGATCGTGCCTCACTATTTAAGCACTCCTACGCGGTCAGCAGTGCGACATACAATCTTATGAGTGTAAATGCTTTTCGTTTGAGTGCTCCCCTTTGGCCTGTCTGACAAGGTTGCACCTGGAAGGACCGGAGTCCTAGTCAGCATAGCCCGCCGGATCAAAACAGTACACAAGCCCGACCACCTCGTCAAGGTAGCAGTATAGGTCGGGCTGTTTACCATCGATATGAACTGAACCAGACACGGTTGAAATTGGCAAGATGGACACAGGAAATTCAAAAACCTTATTTTAAGACAATATCTACGACACAATGTTCAGTTGTTTTGCTCTCAACACAACGGTTGAACGTTGCAAAACTATTAATTCACTTTATAACTGACACATATTGATTGAAATTTTCAAGATTCGCCAAGCAATGGACCATAAAACTTTTCAGTGTCCGGAGAGTCGGAAGAATGAACTAAACTGGTGCATCGCTTATTGAACAAAACAGAAAAAATTTGGCAATGCGAGTGTCACTTTACTGGTGAATGAGCGTTGCAAATGAAGGGTACGGAACGAGTGAGCACCTTTTGAAACCAAATGAAACACTGTTGGAGTAGACTGACTGAGGTACCATCTGGACCGGAAGCCAAGTGTACCCGCAGCAGCTCTTCTTGTAGTGATATATTTTCAGTTATACAATGAGACAGAGCTATGGATGAGAACCATGTGGATAGAACGTCACTGGAAAACAGGCCACCGCAAAGAAGCTGACCGACGCTGACTGGCTGTGATTCTGAAAAAGATTTATAAAAATGCAAACAGAATGGGCAGATAAGCATTTGTATGGTTACAAACTGGGCTCCATTTGTTTCGAGATGAATGAGCAACCTGAGCACCATCCATAAACGACTGTGATTGAACTTTTAGGTATGGTAATGCGCATAATGGAGTGGTAATTAACGTGTTTACTTCGCATGAACTAGAACGGATGTTCAAATCCCCGTTCGGACGCAGGTATTGACTGCGGCGTTCTAAAAAAGGCGTAACGCGAATTGGGAACATACATTCGAAATGAGGAGCAAAGCCAGAAAGTTTATTGAAATGTGAAAGCTTTCATCAATAATGAGCGATGTTGAAATGGGATTGTTTCCATTGCAGAGCTTTCATCATCAAGCGGCATGCCGGGTTATATGCTAAATTCAGGTTTCCCGGATTTGGTCAGGAGCCGTCGCGGTAACCCGGACTCGAACCCGTGGCTGTGTGATTAGTAGATGAACGCTGTTACTAACGTGAGTGATATCCGCTGTGTGAAAATACAAACAGCCAAAATGAAATGAGTGTCAAGCATTCCAATCAAGACATGCGTACCTAAATACAGTGACGGTGTCTAAGGTCGTGATGACTCCAATATCACAAGAAATCGAACCAATGAAAAATGTGAGAGCAGCTACATCCGTAGCTGGGTCCGGCGCTGATCCTGACTCCAAGGTCGACGGTCACCTTCAGACGCAACACATAATTGCCAGTCTTTTTCGCTGGATAGCATAGAACTTTTCAAGTATGTCTTGCAAGACGACAAGTGCACACGGCATTTTCGTCTGACGAGCTAAGCGTACGCCATAGCTGCCGAAATATGCACACTACATACGTTAGGTAAAAGTGAGACGAGTCAGTTGTTGAAATGGTGTTCCTCAACATTCGGTTAACAGTCCAACTCAAGAGCTTTCTTTCTTGTATTCAAAGATAGATGATAGATGATAGATGTGATTAACGACGTCTCTAGTGAACAATAAGTCATAGTGAGTGCACCTACGTTCCGCCCTAACTTGATTTGTAAGTGCATTTGAATTTAACAATGAATTACACACGTATACACACTCACACATGCATATGGAATATCGGGAACAAATGTGCTTCAATAAAAGAAAGCGAACGAGAACAGAATAGGTCCCTTAATAATCCAAACCGAATTACTAAATGTGACTTCCCTAACAAACAAATTTACCATAAAATTTCAGTCACCTTCTTGATGCCTGATGAGTTTGTATAGTATCATATCTAAGAATGATTCTGCACTCGGGAACCATAATGAGTCCAGAATAAGCCGAAGATGAAACTTAATTGCGTGCAGTTGCTAGGACTAATGGGCAGCCAGGTCCTTATCCTGACCCCAATGCACTGTAAGTAAATGTGTACTTTCCCCGATACCATCTGCACAATCGCTTGTTATGCAGTCACTAACTCTGCCTCCACTACTAAAAGGTTTTCTTATGGTTCGTTTCACTGTTCCGTGATTGATTACTAGGAAATTCGTAGAAGAGAAACTCGCTGGCAATCAACGTACTGATTATCTACAGCAAATTTTCATGACCGAATAGTATCCTTTGATGGAGTGAACTTAAGGAAAGCATAGCAATGGCTTAACGATTTCTGAGATTGACTTGGTCTTCCGGTTCGGACGAAGCACAAATGAAGGAATAGTGGAAAATAGTCACGCGGCTGCCTAAAACTATATCTGGTAGTTTGATTTCAGCAAGGGTTCTCTATTTCACTAAAATACTTTCTGTGTTTTGATAATAATGTCCGCAACGGTAAGCACGCATGTGTGCAAAAACAAAGGTAATACCATGAGTAAGATGCTTTCACCCAAAATGAGAAACTATCTGAACGATTCGCACATGCTCACCATCAGCTGATTTCGGTAACAAAGTGGTCACGATTGCGGATTGTGTTTGACGGTTGGAAGCAAGGTAGCACTGGAAACAGTAGAGTGCCGCCGCTCGAACAGCCAGAACTTGTCGTTCGTTGACCATAGAGACCAACAGAATCGCGATGATCGGTTGAGGTGGCTCTGACGGAGCAATCAGATGAGCCAAATATTCTTGATTAGCAGCGCATCCACGTACAACGTCGGCAACTGTGCAAATGGCTCGGGTTAATACCTCGGCGGGCACACCAATGGCCAAAATGAGATTGCACAAAGCAGATAAGAGTCCACAATTGTACATACTGGTTTGGTTTTGTCGAGTGTACTGGACTTTGTTATGTGGCGAGACCAGTGTTCGAATGATCTACATGGAAAAGGGACTCATGAATAGTAATATGTGAAACTTAAATTCAATAATACCAATAACGGAAATACACTGGAAGCTTATCGGTGTGATTTTGAAATAACCAGCAAATGATAGCTAGGCCTGAACTAACGGTACAGTGGTTTTGTGTTGTTAAATGAAAAAACATAGAGCAACTGACTGTTTCATTCACAAATTTCAAATGGTATCCATGAACATATACATCGAGTTAATAGTAGTTAGTGTTTTCTTTAAGAGACCATGCAAATATCAGTCCACAAAAGTACAGAAATCAGCTTGTTACAACACCTCTTACTCGGTGACAGAGTTGTTCAACAAATATGTAAGTTACTGGTACAATGGAACGCAGGCTACATCACTTAGGCATGAAAATTAAATCAGATGCACTGTTCCCTCAAACAATATTACTCAGAACAGACGAGAAAAAATGAAACGGAGACTTCACATCTTCTTGTCTGGAAAACTGGGACCACGTACACATACAACAAAAGTACTTGCCCCTCAACGTGTGTGCGTGGAAAAACTGGCTCTCAAGGATTAAAACCCTCATATTAACAATTGTGCTAGACTGTGATAAAGTGGAGTTGTCAGAGATGAGGTAATCAACGATTCCTTTGACATCAGCTAAACAATACGGAAGGAAAGTAGGGGTTTTGATATGCCATATCCTATATTCTTCTCAAAGGAAAACGTATGACATTGAGGAAAAACAGGTCGAGCAGAATAGCAAGAACTAAGACGGATAGCCTGTTCGTGTGTTGCGCTTAGCCCACAAAGTACAACGGTTGCAAGCAGCTTCGACGCAATCAAAGCCAGGCCAATCCCTCGGTAATTTGCATACGGAGTGCTTGGGCCCTTTTGAAAAGTGAGGATGGTGCTAGCCAAACCACAGTCATTTCGAAAGATTTCAATGACAAAGTTTCCGGAACAGACTTGTCAGCCCTTTCATTAGGACAGGATCCCGAGGTACGAAAAGAGCAACAGAGAGAGCTGACCTTGGTTCGGGAACTTACTCTCATGTGGTTCGACACTCATGCTTTGCCGACTGTACAGTCAGTTTCTGAACAGTCAATCATTGCTGTCGGTGGGATCGTTGCCCAGCAAAACTGAGAACAAAACGACGACGTACCAACACACGATACGCATCTAAGTAGTGCCCCAATAAGAACGACAGTGTTGAAAGGAGCCCCACCACCTATAACTAACGGCCGTGGTCAATGTGAGAACACGTCTGACTCGGAGAAGGCGGGCACCAAGTATAACAATGGCGTGCATGATGCCTAAAACTAGTGATGGCTAAAAATAGCTTATGCACAACACACAACTGCAACAACCACTCGCCATTACCAGAGCAATGTGACGCTATACCACATCTGCCACCTAAACGAGACTCGGCCTCACCAAGGCGGCCGACATGGGCATTCATCTCCGGCCAGAACGACTATATCAGAACCACGTGCCGACCAAAGGAGAGCGACCAGATCCAAATAAAACGCGTCCTTCACGCCAATGTCACTACAGTCAGTAGGAACGTGAGCAGACACAATGAATAGATTTCTGAAAGCCTTGCGTCTACAGCTGTCCTTAAATGTACCTGCCAAACGGACGACACAAAGTCTACTGATAACAAGAATCCAATCCACTCATGCAGCCGCAGCCGTCGTGCTGAGGACCATACCTACTCTAGACTGACTGGTAGCGGTGGCCGTGAAGTCAACCGACGTGTATAACCAGTATCGAGTAGACAGTGCGCGGAAGGTTAGTTCCGTACGTCGACTACTGCCCCGTCCTCTAGTCTCCGAGAAACAACAGACATCGACATTCAATGAGTCTAATGTCCATGCGAGAGCGGCCTGTTGACATATCTGTTTTATCGTTCGAACGTTGAAGGCACCTATGTTAACTCACATTCTAGGCCTAAGCAATGGACGAGGGAGGTCTGAAGCTGAGTGGTAAGAGATGAGACTTATCGGTACAGTGGTACTATGATTATCTATACCTGTTATGGGACCTGCACAGTAATTAGCAGAAATAGGGTTGGGAGGGGCTTAAGAGCTGAGTATGATAGGACAGTGTGGGAAGGGTCAGAAGTAGCATATTTTCGCCTATTCACCCTGTTGTATGCAGTAGATAAGACGACCCGGTTTATACTGCAAGACGGTTGATGAGTACGGAACTACTGGTATTGTGAATACTCATGTTTTGTTTGGGATGGAATGCCCCCAGGATGTCCAAACCTAGATGGGAGAATGATTAGGATTCTCAACTGAGGCCTTTGGCTCAAAAGCCTGTACCGCAAGGCAGTGGTTGGGTAAGAGTGTACAGAAGCTAGTTTTTTTCCAGAAACCAACCCCAACCTAGAGGACCAGGAGGCTGATCTATCAGACCTCTGCCAGATGGCCTGCCTGATGTGAGTGACTCTGTCGGTGTGGTGGCCACACCGTTCAGTTTAGCCCAACAAGTTATAGAGTAACAACTGAAGACATAGATAAGCGAACACTAGGTAAATCTCAATGTGCAGGACATTGGTCGGTTATGAGAAACAAAGACAGGTTTGCGGCGCAAAGGTATAGATGTGAATATATGGTGTACTCGACATTCATATTTCACTGTACCACTCTAATGTGAAGGTTTGCATGTGTAATGAAATCTCAACCCAACACGAAACAAAAATATAAATGATAGAGAGACCAAAGATCTGTGGTGCAGGAAATAAAATTATCATAACACTAAATGGAATGATTAAGAAGAAGACGCCAGCCGCCGAACAAACGAGCGAGCTGAAAGCCCCAGTTGGTGTGTGCACTATTAGGGCAAATCATCGAAAAGAGTAAACTAGCAAGCAAACGAGATCGCATGAGCCTACTGAGCCTCGTTAGCGGTATGTATACAGGGTGAATTGGTATTTGTTGAATCGATTTTCATATACTGCAACAGGTCAGCTGGTAATATCTCCAGGTCGTCACAGCATCACTGAATAGGTTAAATCTAGGAATTACCACCAGAATGAATTAACTGGATATTAAATGGAAATCAGTGCAAGTATACGTATACAGCGATACTTAGCCATACACCAGGAAAGCCACATCGTCCGATTACAACTGAATTTGTCTGACAGTAGTTGCACGTAAGCGTACTTCGTATCGATCTCAAGAAATAAGATCTAAATCATCTCAAAAGCATATTGACAGATAAATAACGGATACATACAACATACCTGCATGGTTAAGTCAACATTCACCACAATCTGGCCAGACCACTGCGGTTCGGAATCGTCAGTTTTCAGCTTGAGCTCTAACAGAGGTAGAAGACGCTGAATAAAGTTGTTCTCTTTGAAAAGAATCTGATTTGGAGCATTTCCATCCAAAAGCTGCCACAAAATACGCAAGCAATCTTCCACGACCACTCCACCGTCCGTAAGTCCTTCCAATTGAATGACTAAGAAAAGCCGCTCAAAAGTGTTCTCGAAAGCTACTATCTTTTGTATATTCAAATGCGATTTTGTTAATTCCAGTAACAACAACAATGCCTAGAAATGGGAATTGAAATGTCTTCGATTAAAATGAAACCGGCTGGTAGCAATATTATATATATATATATGTATAAATGATTATTGACCCACAATGTGAATTTGGAGCCAACCAGTAGACACAGAAGGCTGAACGACAAAAGTCGTAATCCACTATTGCCTGTTAACAAAACTGGAAATGATAAACTTAGTAGATCATCGTTGTCTCTATCAGTACGATAAGCATGAACAACAATAAACCAGTGGCTCATACTGATACCTAACTGTCATACAACCATGGATAGAACAAGTCATGAGTAGAAAGCGAAAGGAAGAGGGAGGATGAGAACTAACCATAAAACCTATCAGTCTAAACCCAATCACTAAAAACACCAAGGTGTCTACATCTGACAAGCATATAATCGAGCTATAAGTGAAAGCTAGGTATCATCAGGTGATGCGGCAGCGTACAAAGCACGCATATCAGTCAAGGGTTGACGCCGAAAGATTGTGTTAGACAAACAGACCACGTTATCCCGGAATATTCGTCGTCAAGCAGTCTGTCTCATTTCGATTATAAGTGAGTGAGTGAGTGACAGATACTATCAAATACAAAAGATCGGCGAATAACCTTCGCACCAAAAAGCAAGATTTCACAACCACACGGAAAGACATGATCTACGGACGTAAGGAATAACTGCTTTTTCAAAGAAAGGCTAAAGTGCGTATGCATGTATGACAACCAAAATGTGGAAGATGAGTAAGATAAAATCCACCAGCCACACCAGGAACTGTTATTATATACAACAAAGTCCTGGTCGTTGCAAATGAAACGTGTGTACACAAACTGGATTACGCATTGGGTCAATTTCACAATCCCTTGGGAGCCCCTTTTGAAGGTAAGTGATAACTCACGTCATTCCGCAGAGCCTCCCGAGGGTCGTCCAAAATATCGACAATTTTAGAGACAGCTTTTGGGCACTGAAGGATGACGTTCTGTGTTTCTTTCAGTTGGTTAACCAATAAAACTGTCAGTAATCGAATGGCATGGCGGCGGATATGCGGCTCGTACGTCTAAAATCCACAAAGAAAGCGGGGAATAAAATGTCTGATTACACTAAACAGAAAAGCTTTAAAGTAAACAAGATAAAATCTACAGGTTAGACGGCAAAAGGTCACGCCGCCGATACTTCCCTTTAATATATGAAGGTATCATCAGTCACTCTCCAGTGCCGACTCGAGTTAACTTTCGAAAGATGCGGGAAAACTCAATTTAATTCAACCGGCAATCACCTGGCGAGCGTAGCACAAGGCATGCATATCTAGACCATACTTGAACAGTGCGGTAACTAGTTCGGTTTGATTGTAGACTTGATGCCCCCGCCTCAGGTAGTCCTGGCTCAAACACCTAACCAAGTGTTTAATGGGAGAGAAAAGGTTCTTGTTGGATGCGTTTCCTTTTAAAGAAGATGGCGCTTCACAACTGACATACAAGTGTTGTTGTAATCGAGACATAGCAACTGTATGCACCAACCACCAAATTTACTTGTTATCATTTGCAAAATTTATCGTTGACTGTCTTAGAAGTTGCTTCGGACAAATAGCTTTCTCTGGTCAGGCTGAAAGCTGTTACATCATCTCTCATCGGACATTCAAAACACCCTACTTCTAATTCCGTGCCCGTCTTCAGCAATAGTACTGACAGAGCGACACACCGCGATTGTCAGTCCAATCGTCCTCCAGATCCCCTCGTAATTTTATTCCAGGTACAGTTATGCGCCACTGATGTATAGGGATTTGATGAAGCATCTCCATCAGAAAGGGAATGCGCCAGCAAGCTAGCAGTACTGCGTGCCTGTTTGTTTCAACACCCACATATAACTGGTAGTGCTCAAGCCCGTTGAAAACACGACGTCGCCCCTCCAATCTAGAAGGGCTTGGTAAAACAGACGACAGTAACTTCAGGCCGGTTGCTCTACCACTAAGCTAAGTTGACGATTTTGTAAGCGTTCACTCAAGTACTGAATCACTCTTGTGCCGAAGCACCATGGCCTCAGAAATGGTCAGTTGTGCAAAACAAACCTGCTGATTGCAGATGATTTGTGAAAAAAAACTGCTGAGGAGATCTCCCAGTAGATGTAGTGTTCTCAGGATTCATTGAGGCTTTTGATAAAGTTGATCACAGTACCTCATGGACAAGCAGAATAAACTGGACCTATGCGGTGGGATTCGTTTATGACTCAAAAATACCTGTTCCGTCGCACGTATACAGTTGGTCAATGGCGAACTACATAGGCCAGTCAACATCCCAACAGGCACGTCACAGAACTCCACACTGTTATTATTAGCTCAATTCAACGACATTCCGGCAATAATTGGCCCAACGTTGTGTGCAGGTGGCATGAAGCCCTGATGTATATCACACAACTGCGAAGACGCACAAGACCCTAAAACAAACCATGATGTCTTACGCCTATGGCCCGTAAGAACTGACTGCCTTGGAGCACATCTACGTCGAAGGCTACGCACATACGTCATCAATGTACTGAGACACACGGCATTGGTGAGGCTACCTTAACCACCATCTACCAAGAACGTCGGACCTCTGCTCTAGTTCGGACGCTATACTCATGACAAAGAATGTCAACAGCAGGCTGACAATGCTCAGTATGGCTCACAGCGAAGTCGCACAAATACCGTATCGTTAGAAATCGACTATCAGGCATGTGCACCTTACTGAAGAAGAGATAACTGTTGTACAGATCATCCAGAGAGACATTAATATGATTGAGAATCTGTCTACCTTGTAATACAAGGACCGCCTCAGTGCCGGAGCCATTTCGCCTAGTACACATGTGTTTGAGAGGTGACCTTATGCCGGCATATAAAACCTTATGCTTTTCGGATCACTCTTAAAAAAAGTCCTCCATCATCGTTGAGACTGTGAGTGTCAGAGGCGACGAGTACAAGGTTTCTATACCAGGCAGAAACCTCCCAATGTAGACGGCGTGCCGTCCGAATCCGTCAGATGCTGAATGCGCTACCGGCGAAGGTCGTCCTCGCACCACCACTATCATCATCATGAGACCTAAGAAGCTGACCAGAGAGCACTGTAGTTCGGGCTGATGCTCGCTTCAACAGGAAGATGGGACAAACGTCACTAATGCTTCCTAGCAGGCGCTCCCTACACTCTTAGCCAGTTAAGTATCTTGCGTTTACGAATGGATGACCTCTGGGCTAATGACAAAACAAAATAGGCGTGCACAACATGATATGAATCCAGCTGGTTGCTCTAAAGTGCACCACAACCTGTTAGACAGTGGCAACATATGTAACTGACTGGTTTGTGATCACATTTTTTTCATCGCTGTGAAGAACGGGAGCCTCCACGTAACACATCTCCTGCTGTGCTCGCATTCGATTCCCGAAATATGGAGACCGTGAAAAACACAGGGGTGCAACAGTTTTTCGTCAATGAAAGTGCGTTGTCCTGCACATCAAACATCAAAATCCCCGGCCAGTATGAGGATGTCCGAGTATTTAGTCTGCTTCAGAAGATCGACGAGAGGGTCATAGAACGCATCTTCGGAAGCATCCGAACAGCCGCCCATTGGAGCGTACGCCGATGTGATGAAAACAAAACACTTTTCTGATTTGCGTCGACAGACTTTAACCGATGTATTTAGTCTGATAGCGCACAAATGTGTTCATTGGGATCCAATCAACCAAACACTACTCTGCTTTGGAACTCAGTATGATTTCCGCTCCCGCTTGACCACGTGGTTCAGATTCGGCGTCACCAGAGACTCTGAGGGAGAAGCGCTTAGATCGACAGTTACCTAAAGGTGAGCTCAAGTAAATAACGGTGCCAGAATCGCAGACTCGTGTCTCCGAAATACACCACACATCAAGCCCCGGATTTGAGAGAGTACTTGGAGAGTGTGCACATTGAGGGCGCCAATACTTACCAGTTGTTTCGGCTTTCGAAAACACCTATCACAAGGAAAGCAATTGACTTTGGGGGAGGGCAATGAAGAAGGAGAAAGTCGTAATGGGTGCACACCGTCACTGTCGAGAGAACGATAACTTCTGACACTTCCCGGTTGCTTAGACCGCGGAAGAGAGTTGGCTTGAGGAACCTCACCCAAAGTCTCTGATTCAAAAGTCTGACCTGCGAGACAACACGACACAGGGTTTTCTTGGGGGAATCCACCTGGAGCCATTGACTCAAGAGTCTGACTCACTTGGCAGTGATGGGCTTGCCTAGCCCGAGGGCGCAATGATAAGACATTAATGTCTGATTCGGATGTATTCGAAGCAATATAAGGCTCCTGGGTGATATGGTATGTTGTTCCGCTGTATCGAATGATACGTCGGCGATCGCAGTCAACTGTTGGGCTTCTGTTTGTCTGAGGGTACCTTTTCTAACCTCCTTCTTCATGAGACAGAAGACAGCAGTGCCGCAACTATAAAAATGGTTCTGCTGTATGCTCGCAATATCGTACCTCACAAACTAGGCATTCGTAGGCTATCAGTACTGTGACATACAACCCTATGAATGCATCTGCTGTCCGTCTGACTACCCCATTTGGCATGTCTGACGAGGTTGCACTTGGAAGGATCGGAGTCCTAATCACCACAGCCCACCGGATGATGACAACATGCAAGCCCCACAACCACGTCAAGGCAGCATTGCAGGTCAGTGTCGGTCGTAATGGAGAGGCAGTTAGACGACTGGACTATTCCCAGATGTCAATTGAGAGTCGGGCACTCATAATCGTGTCCCACCATCGTCGTCATCTCCTTATTCCCTTTCCTCCGCTCTTCTTCATTCTCCGTGCTGCCTTCCCTCTTATGATGAAGGTGCTTGATGACAGCTGGCTGCTTCAACACATATTCACCAATTCAACACTTCACAAAAACGGAACGCACAGCCCACAAAATGACCGTCGCACCAATATCCAATTTTCCGTTAAACTACACAAGGTGTATAGCCGGCTCATACCGAGATACCTCGAGACAAGAATTTCGCATGTTACGCTTCCCACGCCGCCACATCCACCACCAAACCTTAGGGTTTATCAATAACTAAAAGTTAATCACATACTGAAGCTACTTACGTCAACGAAACACAAAATCAGGGCGACGTTTTCCGGTTGTTTTATGAATATCTCTGTGAATTGGCTACCCAAATCAGGAGGCACGTTTATTAGCTCATGAACATCCACTGTGAACTGAAAGGTATGAGCAACAGTATACCTTGCTCGCTATCATTATCATCCATGACGAAGTAAAGGGATTCCAGAGCATAACAAACGGAATCAGAATCCTCTCTAAATTGCAATACGCATGTGATCACAAATGAGAATTACTGTTCCGTTTTAAGCGCTTCGACAAGAATGGGCATAGCCTTCGTACCAACTTCTAAGCGATATTTCTGTTAATGTACTGTTAGTTGAAAATATCACATTATACTTTTGAAAGTGCTTTCAGTGTGCGAAGCGAATCTCGTTTATCCTCAGTACGCGAGGCAGACTGAAAGCGATCAACCAGTTTCTCAACCTGCAATTGTCATGAAAATACACTGGTAACATACAATGTCAGTTCCACTCAGCTCATCCTTGTCATATTTGGAAATCATGTATCGTCGGAAGAAATCCATCTGCGTTTAATAAATATAGCCAGTTTTTGTAAGTCCAGAAGTCACAGGCGGGAACGCTCTGTTTCGGTCATTTCTGAAATATCAAAAGAATCAGTGAGTGCTCATATTATATATATATATATATATATACATCCGAGAACTAATCAACATGAATAACGGTGAATAAATGCAACTCGAATAAGTACACTATCACATCAATTGGTTGGTAACGGAAATAGGAAACATTAGCTTTTGAGAGCTCTGTATCACAAAACGTATAATCACAGGGGCAAACCAGATAACGCCGAGACGTGAAAAACAGACGCAGTATCTAAGCTGAGAAAGAAAATGAATAAAGCGAACTTTAAAACTGAAAACAGAGTTGGCAGAGATTGCGTGTCCCGAGACCCCTAATTTTTTAGCTTCACAGTAATTATCCCGTCCGCCGCCAGATGATTGGCGCACCGTTAGGGCGGAGATTGCAGCTTTTCAGTGAGATTTCGCCCGCCTTCTGACACGTTCCTCTTCGCGTCGACGTCGGAGTAAGTCCCCGCGTAAACGCCCTCAGGCATCTAGCGGCTTGTGCTGATAACATAACAAGTTCGGCAATCGGGCGTTGTAAACACTTCCATCAGTGAAACTCCCAAGCCGGCCCGTAGTGGCAAAAAACGTGACCTGCATCCTCCCTAACAGTCGCCCCTTTCACATAACCGATTTAAGCTCAGGGATCACGTTCCTGGTCGATATTGGGGCGGAAGTCAGCGTGATTCCTTCACAACCCGGCGAGATGACTCCTTCTTCATGTTTTCTGCCGCTAACGGCACACCCATTCCCACCTACTATCAACTCTCACTCACGCTTGACCTCGGTCTCCAGCGAACATTTCGCTGGGTTTTCGCAATTGTAGCCGTACCATTCGTTATTTTAAGGATCGATTTTCTTCAGCATTTCGACCTTGTGGTTGATACGCGGAAACGGAAACTGGTCGATTCCCGTACAAAAATTAGCATCAACAGCACCCGGATATACTCAGATGCCATCAGTCCTCTTATCCTTCAACCTGAAACCCCTCAGCCCTATACATCCTTATTTTCAGATTTCCAACAGCTTGTTCGATCCACAAACGAGCCCCTACCAGTCACTTCTATTTGCACTCACCATATCAGGACTAAAGGCCTACCAGTATCCTGTGGACCAAGACGCCTGGCCCTGGACAACCTTAAAGTAGCTAGGGCGGAGTTCGAACACATGCTCGAACTACAGATTATCCGTCCTTTTAAAAGTCCATGGGCCTCTCCACTTCACATGGTCACCAAGAAGTCATGTGACTGGCGCTCTTGTGGCAATTCTCGTGCCCTCAACAAGGTCACGGTCCCCGACAGATATCCTATCCCTCACATACAGGACCTGACAACAAGCCTATCTGGCAAAACTGTATTCGGTAAAATTTATCTGGTTCGTATCTATCACCAGATCCCAGCAGAGGAGATGGATATCCCAAAAACGCTATTTGGCCTTCGTAACGCAGCACAAACCTTCCAAGGTTTTATCCACGAAGTATTCCGAGGCTTGAATTTTGTCCAGCCCCACTTAGATGATATATTAGTCGCTAGTTCTTCCGAAGAACATCTGCAGCACCTTCATTCCTTGTTCGCTAGGTTAGCTCAGCACGGAATAACCATCAATTCAGCCAAGTGCGAACTCAGAAAAGGTAGCACAGAATTTTTAGGCCACATTTTTTCCGCTTCCGGTATTCAGTTCTGCCATCAAAGGTAGGTGCTGTCAATAATTTTCCTGAGCTGACATCTTTTAGACAGCTGCTCCGTTTTACCGGCCTAGTTAATTACTGCCGCCGGTTTATCCCTCATTGTGTGCAACTCCTGTAACCTCTCACGGACTTACTCCGAGGGGATACACGAAGAATCAATTTCATGGGAGCAGAATGCAGGGCCTTCGTAGAGCTTAGAAAAGTTAAATTCGATGTTGCTCTTTTGGCCCACCCAGACCCCGAGGCCTCGCTTACCCTTTTCACTGATGCCTCCAACGTAGCTGTCAGTACCGTATTACAACAGTTTGTAGACAAGTGGCAACCACAAGATATCTTCAAACGTTTGTCACCGGCTGAATCCCAGTATAGCACGTTCGGAAGAGAATTACTTGCTATTCACCTGAGTATCCGCCATTTCCGCCATGCACTGAAAGGTCGTCCCATCACTATGTTCACTGATCACAAGCCTTTGGTGTATGCACTAGGATCTTCATCGGACAGGTACTCCCCCAGGGAGATCAGAAACCTGGACTATGTGTCGTAGTTTATCTGCGACATACGGCATGTCTTAGATGCTCTCAACCCTGTCGCTGACGCTCTTTCACGTGTCCATGCAACCTTGATCACGCCTACATCCCTTGACCTTGGTGATCTAGCTGCGGTCCATGCGCGAGAACCTGATTTTCAAGTATCACTGCAATGCTATTCCTTGAAGCTACGCGCCATTCCACTGCCTAATGCAGACGGAACCATTCTTTGTGATATGACTACAGGTATTCCAAGACCTATAGTGCCACTAGCTTACTAACGTACCGTCTTCAACCAGCTTCATAACCTCTAGCATGCCGGTATTCGCTTCACTCTTAAGTTGGTGACAGACCGATTCGTCTGGCCTGAGGTTAACTCTGACGTTCGTAGTTGGGCACGCGCTCGTCTTCAGTGCCAACGTTCCAAGGTGCATAGACATACACGAAGCCCAATCTCTTCATTCGGTCTTCCAGATGCTAGGTTTTCAAATGTCCATTTGGACCTAGTTGGACCCTTACCGCCTTCACGTGGCTGTTTACATCCTAACATGCGTCGACCGTTTTTCAAGATGGCCGGATGTCATCCCGTTGAAGAATTGTTCCTCCGAGGGTGCTGTGAATACCTTTTTAGAACGTTGGGTGGCCAACTATGGATGCCCTACAACCATTACGACGGACCGTAGTTCACATTTCGAATACTCAACATTCGAAGCGATGGCGAACTTTCTTGGATACCGGTACATTCGCACCACGGCATACCACCCGTCCTTGAATGGTTTAGTGGAACGCTTTCACAGGCAGCTTAAAGCTACACTTTGTGTCACCACTAGTCCGGTATGGAGTGAAGTACTCTCTTTCGTATTTTTAGGCATCAGAAACATGCTGAAGGCTAACTTCCAATGCACACCAGCAGAACCTGTCTATGGCTGTACACGGCGTTTTCCCGGTGAGTTTGTTTCACCTACTCCTTCAACTTCTTCCCTTCCTTCGAACTTTGCTTCGACACTTTCTCAATACATGCACCAAACCCAGCCCACACCCCATCGCGAACAGAACAGACCAGTGCACATGCGCAATGATTTGGCTACCAGTTCACATGTACTCGTCCGTTGCGCCGATGTACGCAAGCCGCTGCAACCACCCTACTCGGACCTCTTCAAGGTGATTCGATTAACGTCAAAGCACTTTCCGATCGATCGTAGTGGTCGTCGCGATACCCTTACCATCGACCACCTCAGAGTCGCCTATGTAGAGGACAATATCACCCGAGTCCCTCCGCAGCCATCTGTGGCAGCACTCGCCTCTACACCTTCCCCTTCACCAGTCGCCTTTACGTCACCTGCCCCGCGCCAAACGCGATCAGAACGTCACGTCCACTTCCCAGCACGTTTTGTAGACATTGTTTATTATACATAGTTGTTTTTTCTTCGCCCGTAACATTCTCATTCTGGAAATAGAAAAACGCAAAACAACAAAAAACACTGTGCAACGATACGTGCTGTTTGACCGCTACTGGGAGATTACGTGGTGAGCATGTATATAATTTTTGCTCGCATTTCGGTTCGCGTGCATGTCACGGTGGGGGGAGCACAATCCCGTCTGCCATTGCAGCAGTGGGCAAAGCCTACCTCTCATTTTTTCTCTGAGTTTTGGTGGGTTGGGCAGCCCGCTCCGACAGCGCCACCTATAGGGACGCATGGACGATTCCGGATATTGCAAGCAGACTGACCCCTCTTCAACGTTACCAACTTCCTTCAAAGTGGCATATGTAGCTGTCCTTGAATGTACCTGCCTCTCACTCATTCCACGGCAACTGCAGTGCTTCTAACTCCCTGTACCTTTGTTTTTGTCGAAGGCTTTCAAGCGTGAAGCCTTCTAGAGGGCGGACCTCTGTAGAGACACTCTTGGTTTGCCACGTTTTTCAACCACTGCTATTTATTTACATTGCTGGCATTGTTGATATTGGTTGGTTACATGTCTGCACCTTCTCGTTTGTTTGACTGTCCAAGGTCGCATCAATTAGAAATTCCGGTCGGGCGCCAACTGGTTGGTCGTGTGTTGATTTTCGTCGTGCTTTATTTACGGTTTATTTTCCCAGTCTACTTGCAATAAACGCTGTCGTCCATTATTTCGGTTTCCTGGTTTAACTATTGTGGAGAATAGGACGGTTATAAACATAGAAACGTTCCAGTTTTCTACACTCGGACCACTTTTTCTCGCCACAATGAACAAGTTGCACGGATGATCAGGCGTTTTGATGATCAAGGGGGTGAAGGCTAGGTTGCAGCGAACCACATTTTGTGATATCGCTCCTTTTGTGTATATTTTCGTTATGTGCCTCGTACTAACTATCCCCTCTTCTCTTTTTAACTGTCTGCCTAATTGTAAGACGAAGGAACATTTTCTGACGGGCCTCACATCTTCCCAATCTCCGGCCAACTGAATCGTTACGTTTGTCCAGTCATTACACAGGTCACCTATAATCCAACAGAAGTCCAGAGAACAAATACTCAATTCTGTAGAACGAACATTATACAGCCTAGTTCGTAAGCTACGAATTTCTTGGCGGCATGCTTTTAAACATTTTTGAAAAGCAATTTGTCCTCTTGGGGGAAGGGGGACTAAATTGCAAATCTATTTTCGAAGTGCGGTCAAATGAAGGTTGGAACGGGAGGGATCAGAGTGCCCGAAAAGTCGCCTGAGTTGCATCGGCGTTAACATGGCGGGCGAACTGTTTCACATTCATTACCACCTGCTTTGTTCCGCCCGACCAAACTGATCGATTGACATGTGTTAACACTTGCTGAATCACGCACATGATTGGTTGCTTTGTCATACGCTGTTGTGTAACTACCAATCGTTTACTGCGGCCACTGCCTGCGCGTTGGTTCATTCACATGCTTGTTCACTGTCGCGCTTGCGACTGTCAATACAGTACTCGTTTTCCCAGCGTCGTTTTACCGCACCAGTAAACACAACAGGCGTGTTGCTAACCGTTCTCATACTTGCACCTACACTGGTGGGGTTCGATAGAGAGTGCGAAAAGGACGTTTCTAAACCCACGAGAACCGGCTGGAGACGGGAGTCATTCGAATGGTAGGTAGCATTCGAAATGTCGAATATGCACGACTTTACACTTGTGGATGTCGATTTCGAGTTTATTCACTTGAGACTAACTGTAAAAAAACATTCAAGCTGGTCTGAAGTATAGAGTGAACATTGGATGACCGCCAAATTCCGATGTCATCTGCAAAGAGTGACAGCGCAAACGAAATCGGTGAGGGAAGATCAATGAGGAAGATAAGGAACAGAAGCGTGTCAGGAATAGAATCTTGAGGCACACCAGTGAAACCGTCTTGGCAACCGGAGTACCCACATTTGATGCGTACGCGGTAATAATGACTAATAAGACATGACTCCAGTTACTTAGGGAGTTTATCTTTTACTCCATAGTGATGAAGCATGCCCATCAGAACCGAGCGGTTCAGCCGATCAAACGTCTTAA